>PVJL010007231.1:0-26620 GCA_004026885.1 Lyroderma lyra
CGTCTCGGCCAATCGGCTGCCCGCATCGGCCTCTTAAAGGCGCAGGAGAGCCTTTCCGTATCTAGGCGGACAAAAAGAAATACTCCGGGGGAGCCGGAGACCACACCTCCAAACCCCGCCTCTAGCCGCCCCCTCCCCTTGGGGCCGCCCGGGTGCCGTGGGATGCCGTGGCCAGGTGGTACCATTCGCCAGTGTCGTGGCCTAGGAGAGGCGTTGGCCCAGCGGGCCGTACTGCCCCCGCCCCGCGCTCTGGGGAACCGCCCCTACCTCCTGGCTACAGGCGGGGCGGGCCCTCCACGTGATGAGTGGGGGTGGGGCTCATTTCTCCTCTCGGGCCCGGCTTTCCCCTGCAGGGCCCGGAACTCGGTCCTAACCGCTCCTCTCCGAAGTTCTTGGGCTGGGGGAGGGGTGGGGGGGGTGCTTGTCCCCATTTTATTGGTGAGAAGACTGAGTCATTGAACACCAAAGAGGTTTTTCCAACGGGAAAACAAGAACACTTCTCACCGAGACCTTACCTCCGCAGAGGTGGAAACTGGCTCTGCCAGGCTGTGGCACTTTGTCCTGAGGCATCACGGCTACTAAGGGGCAGAGCCACCAGCTCCTTTAACTACAGCTGAAAACACTGTCCTTGCTAAGATCTTAAGTTTGGCGGGCCAAAAAGTTTAGTTTCCTGTCAAGTGCGGAACGATTCCAGTGCCTCAGAAAGTTGTGACAGTTAAAAAATGACTACGAAGTGCTTAGCAAAAGGCCTCACACTAAATGAGTGCTAATTAAATGTACGACAGACTGAAAGAATTGAACCAACCAGAACAGAGGTACCTGGATAATGCCAATACTCAACCACTTTTCACCTACAGGAACAGCAGTTTCACATGGTTCGACCTTATAATAAATAGTTAACATTTCTATTAAGCTGTCAAGGCTTCAGGGCCTCAGAGCCAGCCTGAGATAAGGGCGGTGTGGGAAAGGTGGAAGTGGCAGGGCATCAAGAGGCCCCTGGGCCCGGAGCACTCCTGCTACTGCCAGCAGGGTCGCTGGAGTTCTCCACTGCGACCCCTGTGCACTGCTTTGAAGTCAGTTGCGCTTCCAGATTTGGGTGGAGGCTGATGACCCTGCCCCATCCTCCTCCTAAAGGGGAGGGTGTTGGGGATGGAAGGGAGGAAAGGCTCACCAAATCGGCGGCACTAACTCCTTTCCTAGATGTCTCCTTGGCGGGATAGGTCTCGAGGGACTGGCAGCTTCCGGTGTGAGTTTGAGATCTCCCTTGCCTGAACCACCACTGTGAACTCTGTGTGCGAATATCTGAAAGTCCACCCTTTGAGTTGCCTTCCTTTATATGATAAATTTTCTCGTTGGTAAACTCTTAAATGCCCAGCCACATTTGACACAGCAATTCCACTTCTAGAATTTCATCCTAAGGGTATGTGTACAAGGATGATGATTATAGCACCATTTATAAAGAGTGAACATAAACAATGTAATGTTTAACAGGAAAAAATTTGTTGGCTCTATTACAGCCCCAAATACAAGAGCTGTCCGGAAAGTATCCAGTCATACAATATGAGAAATAGAGACATTATGGCTGGATTTTTTTCCGGACAGCCTTTGCATAATGGAACACTATATATTAAATGATGCAAATGTATATTAATTGACATGGAAAGAAGTTATGATATATTATTGGATGACAAAAAAACAACTTTTTAAAAGTTATTTTGATATTAATTTCAAAAATAAATAAATTTACTTATTTTATGTGTGTGCAAAAAGTGCAGCATAACATTAATATCCATTATCTGGTTATGTCTGGGATGATTTTTATTTTCTTCTATATGCTTATCTATATTTTCTAATTTCCAAAAGAAACAGTTATTCCTTGTGTACTTTTTTTTTGGAGTGTGCTTCTTATTTCTGTTTGGTTTCTTAGCACAAATGACATCTGTGAGGGAGGATGTATACTTTAATTAAAAAAAAAACCAAAACATCACTTTCCTGGAAGGAGAGAACCTCTTAAGGCTGATGTTAACAACTGGCAATTTGTGGGCCAAGTTCGATGCACAAACATGCTTTGTTTAATCTTCACTACAGTTTCCTAAAGAGTGTTTTAGGAACAATCACAGTTAGAAATGAACGAAGTAGAGGACTATCAAGAGCAAGGTCTGGAGGGTGCTCCAAGCTCACAATCAATGGCCAGAAGGAGGTCTCAGAGGCAGTTTTCTGGGAAATGTGGAAATGCTTGCAGAGGATCTAGGCTAACAGGCCCCACCCGCCTTCCTACTGAGCAGTGGGCAGTGACAGCAAGTGCACAGAGGAACACACAGAGCAGTGCCCCAGGGAGCTGACAACTCATGAAGGACAAAGAGCTCCTCCCATACCCAACAAATCACAGGAACACAGATTGCCATCTCCTCTCCAAAAGTCAGAAACATTGTAATCACTCTGTTGTAATCAAATCTGCAATTAGGCAGATAGGAATTCCCAAATACAAAGTATTATAGACAAAAATGTAAGGAAAGCCAGTACCCTAGAAGAAAGCTACCTGAGAACCAACAAGTAAAGAGAAAAAGTTAACAGAACAAGCAGAAGAGTTAAAATAATTAATAGCCCTAGAAAGAATACAGAAGATTCTGCACGTATTGAGCAGCAAACTGTTGCAGAAAAAAAGCAAGTAGAGGTCTTGGAAAATAAATACAAAATTATGAGTAAAAAAAAAAGCTGAGTTGAATAGCAAAATGAATATAGCTGGAAAACACAATAGTAAACTAAAAGATTAATCCGAGAATTTCTCCCTGAAAACTGCCAAAAGGACAAAGGGAAGTGACGTGACATGGAGATATATCCAAAAATTCCTACACCTGCCTAGTAGTTCCAGAGACGAGAGAGAGAGAGAGAGAGAGAGAGAGAGAGAGAGAGAGAGAAGAAATAATGAAAGCAGCAATAAAAGAAAATTTCCCTAAATTTTTCCTAAAAATACAAGCCTCTCAGTTGCGTCAATCAACATAGGCTGTGCTGTGATAACAAATTGCACCCACATCTCAATGGCTTAAATCCACAAAGGTGTGGTTGTGGTTCAAGCTACATATCTATTGGCTACCTAACCATCACAGGCTGCCAGTGGGCTCTGCTGGTTTGTAGTGACTCCAAGACTCAGGCTGACAGAGCAGACACCATTACAAATGTTTGCCCGTCACTGTGGCGGGTGGAAAAGAGAGCTCAATAGGGCCTTGCATCGTCAATTAAATGGTCCGGCTCAGAAGCGAAATGTACTCACAACTCATTGGCCAGAACCAATCACATGACCACACCCAAACACAAGGGAACCAGGAAGTACGATCTGATCATATGGTTGGAAAACAGCCAGCCAGAAATATTTGGTGAACAGTACTGATGACTAATGACGACTATTCCTTTGGATTTCATAAATGCAATACTACAGATGACTCTCAAAAGCATTGTGATGAGTCAAAGGAACCAGATTTAAAAGACCATATATTGCTTGATTGTATTTGCATGACATCTGGAGAAGGCGAAATGGTAGGGACAGAAACCAGATTAGTGGTTGCCGGGAGAGGAACAAGGGAACTATTGGAGGGGTGGGAACTACGCGACTGTGTTAGCTTCTCAAAACTCAGAAATGTACTCCTGAAAAGGGGGAATGATACCTCAAAAAACCCTGGAGGATAAAAGGTTAAGTGACTTCATCCACAGGCCATATTTGAAAGAATTATTGGAAATTGTTCTCCCACAAAACAAAAGTTAAATTCAGGAAAAAAATATAGGACACAAGAAACAGTGTAAAGCAAAAAATAAAACGAAATTGAGTTTTTAAAATTACGATTTTAATGGTTTTTATAAAAATAAAATACAGAGTTTTTAAAAGTCAGATCATGTTAGAAGGCTCATAATCAAAAATAGTATGTTCTCAACACCGTGGTCTGGGTTCGATTCCTAGCCAGGGAGCTACCTCCCCCCCTCAAAAAAAAGTAGCCCCCTAGGTGTCCCACACACACCCATGCCCCTTTCTGCCTGTTCAGAACTCGTTATTCAGCCTTATTCATCTCCCTGCTAGAAGTAACCCCTTTCACATTTTTCAGTTATTACTTCTAGCATTTATTTCCACATTTTAAAAAATAACTCATATATTCTAGCATCATCAATGTCAGACATCATCTATGGACTTACTACGTTAGAATTTTATTTACTTTCTTACACACCTCTTTCCTTCCCCATTCTACCAATATAGTTAAATCATTTTTTGTTAAATTCATATTCAATGTTTTTATTATTTTGACCACAAAATAGTGTGTTCTGCAGCCAAGTTCTGCACTATGATTTCTTTTACTGTATTGTCCAAATTTTTGTTTTTCCTGGAGTTAACAATTTCCTATTTGCCCATTTGTTTAGCTTTCTTTGAAACTATGGTGTCTTTCCACACCATCTAATAGTTTTGTTAGATACCTCTCAATATCATTTTCATAGAGTCAACACTGTCAGATCCTATCAACCTTAATGTTTGCCCCTGGAGTACTTTGTCCTAACAATCCAGACTGGTTGTTGTCTAGGCTCAATGCCTAGCTATTGGCCTGGGATCTCCCTTTTATCATTCTAGAAATTTACTTCCTTTTTTGTGTGTCAAGTCTACTATTCCCTGGATCCATTGCCTTTGCTTTCTTGATGAACTTCCTTGTCTTACAGGAGCACATCCTCCAGCAGCCTCTTCAGAAAGGTCAGGGGAAGCAGAAGTTTTGAAACTTTTCACATCTAAAAGTGGTTTTATTTTACCTGCACACTGTCTGATAGTTTGGTTGGGTAGAAAAATACAGATTGAACACTGAATTTGCCCACTGAATTTGAAAGGTATTGCTCCACTATATTGGAACTTCTGAAGTTGCTTTTGAGATATCCAATGTCATTCTTATACTGGATTCTTCTCTGTAACCTCTTTTTCTCTCTTGGAGCCTTAGAATTGTCCATCCATTATGTTCTGAGTTCCATGAGTATGTGCCTTGGTGTGGGTCCTCTTACACTTAATGAAGTTGGGCACTGTGTGAGAGTTTAAACTGGAGGATCATGTCCTCAGGTTAGGGAGATTTTGTTTTATTCCCTAAATGAGTATTTTCTGGCTGACCAAGTATATCATTTTAAACAGTACTGTCCCATTTCAAAAGGTACGTATCATCAGCCTAGTCTCACCGGACTATAAATTCAAGGTGTCAGTAGGCTGACCAGACGTACTGTTGTTGTTTACTGTCCTGTTTAAAATGGTATATCTGGTCAGCCTACTTTCTGAGTGCTACTTCTTCATAAAGAGAGCATCTGTTCTTATTTCATGGGTGTGATATTGTCTCGTCTCTCCAAAAATACTATTTTGAGTTCATTTGAAGTTATCTTTAGCTCCCTGAGAGGGCTCTGGGGACAAAACTTGCACAATTTGGGGATAATTAATTCCTAACTTCCTGGGGTTGTTGTGAGGACTGAGGGAGTTAATACCCTCGCATATGTAAGTACTTCAAACAGTGCCCGGCACATAGTATGTGGTGCTTTTTGACTATTAGTATTTTTGCTTTGTTTTACTGGGGTATAAATTACATACAATAACATTCTCTCTTTTAAGTGTACAGTTCCACAAGTTTTAACATACACGTTTGATATGGAATAGTTCGAACACACACACATTCACTTCCCTCTTGCCCCTTTGCAGTCAAGCCCTCTATCCACTCCAGCCCCCCAAAAAACACTGATCTGTTTTGTTTTTGTTTTTTTGATCTGCTTCTTGTCCCTATTGTTTTACCCTTTCCAGAATGTCCTATAAATAGAATAAAAAAAGAAGCGTCTGACTTCTTTTCACTTGGCATAACACATCTGAGCTTCTTCCCTATTAACTGTGTGTGTCTGTCATTCATTTCTTATTTCTGAGTAGGATTGCATTTTATGGGATGAAAGCAGTTTGTCGATCCATTCACCAGTTCAAAGCCACTTGTTTTCAGTTTGGGGTGGTTACTGTAAACACCTAGGAGTGGGATTTGCCGGGTCGTATGGTATGTAACTTCATGTTTAAGTTTAGAAGGACTTGCCAAACTTTTCCCAATGGCTGTACCATCTTCCCTTCCCGCCAGTATGTAGGTTTCTTGTCACCCTGCACCCTCACTGCACTTGGTATGGTCTATTGTAGTTCTGAGGGTAGTGGCATCTCATTGTGGTTTCAGTTTGCATTGTCCTAACAACTAATGATGCCCAGCATTTCATGTGCTTATTTGCTTTCAGTATATTTTCTTGGATAAAGTGTCTATGCAAATAGTTTGCTAGTTTTTTGGGGGAAAGGGGTGGGGTGTTGGTTTTCTTAGTATTGAGTCTTGAGAGTTCTTTATATATTCTACATACAAGTCCTTTATCAAATCAATGTTTTGCAGAAGTCATCGACCCATTAGTGGTTTATCTTTTCTTTATCTTAACAGTGTCTTTAGCAGAGCACAAGCTTGGAATTTTGATGCAGTCCAATTTGTCCATTTTTTCTTTTATAGTTAGTGCTTTGATGTCTAAACATGCTTTGCCTAACCCATGGCCACAAAGATGTTCTGTTTCCCTCCAGAATTTTTAGTTCCCTTTTGGCCTATGAACCAGTTTGAGTGAGTTTTGCTATCAGGTGCAAGGTATGGGCTGTGCTTCATTCGTTTGCCATGTCCGATAATTGCAGCATGAGTTGTGGAATATTTGTGATGATTATTAACACTATCATGATCCCCGGTGTTCTGGGGGCTGAGGATCAACAAGGGGACACCCCGGCCCCGTGTGGTCCTCAAACCTAACAGGTGGGGCCTCTTGCAGTTCTTTGCTGGCAGAAGAATTGGTTTTAGGTTCCTTTACCTCCTGTCTCTCTTCCTGAAATCTCTTACATAAAACAAACCATGAAAGGGCAGGGGTGGCCTAGTGGTCTGGCAACGTCCCTTTGAAAATAAACAAGTGCAGAAACTGAAAGGCAGCAGCCATCTCTGGGGACTACTTAGAGAAACGGTTTGGGGCTGGGGCATCCGCAGCGCGTGGCCAGCCTAACCCCCGCCAGACGGCAGGTCGGATACCGTGCAGCCAAACAGGGTCCTGATTGCTTCACTTGTCACCTCTGGCCTGGGAGATCCTCTGAGGGACACCTGTGCAGAGAGAGGTCACACTGGTGGGGAGCATCTAATCGTGGGGGTTGCCGGAAGAGCTTCATGGCTAAACAGCCCTTGACAGTATGTGCTGCCAGCCTCACACCTCTAAGGGAAACTGAGGCATGGTGTGGCGGGGCGGTGAAGAAATAGAGGCATATAGGTTTGGGATGTCTTTTGAGCTTTATTGGGGTATGATTTACATCTCATAACATTCGCCCACTTTAAGTGCACAATTCAGTCATTTCCTCCTGCCTCTGTGCAGCCAATCCTTACTCCCGGCCCCACATAACCCAGGCTCTACCTTCTGTCTCCACAGTTTTGCTTTTTCTAGAAATTTCATATAAATGGGAACATACAGTCTGCAGTCACAGTGGGATTTCAAAGCAGAGAGCCAGGACAGCAAGCTCACGGCACCAAGTGCTTCCCCAGCCTGCCATGTCACCTGTGGGCACCACTGTCTCTGAACTTGTCTTCACATTTTAAAATGGGGCTGCAACTTGGCCCGAGGGTGAAATGAGGTGATGGAGCTCCAGTATCTTGCATATTCATAATACTCCATGGAAACAGGAAGCAGCAGGAGGGTAGGGAAGGACACTGTCATGTCCTCACCCCATGGAAGATTCCTCAGCAGTGACAATGAATGGCTTCCAATGGCAGGAGATAATACCAATGAATGTCACCAATGTCATGTTGAGGAAAAGAAGCCAGACACCAAAGCGCACACCCATACTGTATGACTCTATGACTATAAAGTCCAAAAACAGGCAAAATTCATCTGTGCACAGAGAAGTTGAGGGTAGTGACTAGAAGGCATGGGAGGGTCCCGTTAGGGCGCAAGTGATTTGCTGGTTATGCAGGTGTATTCAGTGTGTGAACACTCATGGCACTACACCCTTACATGTGGATAAAAAACTCAGACAAGTCTTGCATGGGGCCAGGGCACATAGTAGGTAGCTTTATTATTTTTCAGCTACATAGTGATCAAGGGGGAGGCTTGGCAAGCTTTTTCTGGAGAGGGTCAGATGGTAAAGACTTTCGACTTTGCAAGCCATGCAATGCTTGTAGCAAGTAATCAACTCTGTTGCTGTACCTCGAAAGTGGCCCAGGACAATATGTAAATGAATGAGCGTGGCGGTGTTCCAACAATACTTTATTTACGAAGACAGATGGTGGGCCGGATTTGCCGACCTCTGGTCCAGGGAAAGACAGGCCGGGTTCCAAAGCCCCCTTCACTGAATGCCCGCAGGACCCTGTTCAGTCACTTCCCTGGCCTCGGTTTTCCCATCTGCATAGTGGGGAGGCAGGTCCCTGCTCTAAATTACTATTCAGGGCTGCAAGGCAGTCAAGTGAGCTCATAACTGAGGGAGCTCTGAAAGAGAAATGAGCAGGAGTTAAGGGCCTCTTGAGATTCTTCAGTGCAAAGTGGGATTGTTATTTCTGCCAAAGTCTGAAGAAAGAAAGACATTCACCACGAGTCACCAAGTATAGTCATGGGTACCAGTGTCCCAGAGGTATCCCAGAGGGAGACAGGACCCACATCCTGATCCTTGCCTCCCAGAGGCCTTTCCGAGAGCCTGTGCAGAACAATGGGGAAGGAGCCAAACTAAAAAAATGGGGAAGGAGCCACCCTGTCCCCAGGAGGCTGTTCCTCTGAGACCCAGGACCCGATGCACCCTGCTGGGGGCTGCGGTGAGGATGTGTCCTCAAACCCCCAGCCCTTGGCTCACACCCTTCCCTCCGCCAAGAATGCTTTCCCTTCTCCCTGCTTCCCGGTGGGCTCCTACTCATCTGCCAAGGTGCAGCTGGGGCCAGGATCATGTGGGGTGCGTTGGGTGGAGAACTCCAGTGTCCATCATATGGGGAAAAGGCGAGCAAAGAGCAAGGTGAAACTCAGAGGGCGAGCCCAAAAAGGTTGCAGGTGAGCCTGGTGCCTCATTTCTAGGAGCTGGAATTCTGGAGTCTAGAGCATGATTAACTGCAATAGTAATAACAACAGCAGCTGACATTTATTGAGATTAACTGGGTGCCAGGGCTTGTCCGAAGCACTTTATGTATATTAATTCATTTAATCCCCAAAACAACCCAAGTAGATACTATTATTCCAGATAAGGCAACTGGGGCCCAGAGAGGTTAAGATACTTATCTGAGGTCACACAGCACTGAAGTACTGGAACTCTGAGGATTATAGAAAAGGCTGCTTTAGAAGTCCAAAATGGGTCCATGGTATCCTCTGTTTATTTCCTCGTCATCAGCTGTGAACCTTCCAAGTCTTTGTCACAATGGGAGCATTGACAAGGGGACAGTTTGAAGGGGGAGAAAGACAGTCCCAGTTAGGAGCCAGAGCTTCCCTATTGGCAACCACCCCTACTGGACATGTCCAGGAGACACTCCAAGCCCTGGAATAGAGGGCAGGGGCTCATGTGGGAAAGACCCAATGAAAACCGACCTAAACTATCGAAGGCATTTGTTGGCTCATGAAGGTGAAAAGTATGGGGGGCTTGGGGCGGGGGCAGGCTGGCTCCAGGGCCGGCTGGGGCCACTTGCTCAAATGCTGCTCTTAGGAAGCTCGCACTTGCCATCTTCCAACTCCCTCCTGGGTTGGCTTCCTTCTCATCTCAGGCAGGGCTTCTCTCCTGAGACTTTGGAGCAAAGGTGGCCCCAGCAGGTGCATCTCACAGTTCTACTGAACACTTTAGCAGAATGCTTTCCCAACAGTTCCTGCAAAAATCCCAGGGCTGACTCTCACTAGGCAACTTTGGGTCACTCATTGCTGTCGCCAGAGGGAGGGACCTGGGCCACATGGCCATCCTTGGGACTGAGTGGGCGAGGGGGACCCCCTACTGGAAGAAGGGGGAATGCAACTGGCAGAGGCAGCCGATGTCTATTTTTAGCCTCTAGAGGAAAATATGCATTCCTCACCCAGAGGCAGAGTGGGTAGACTTGGTCTTTAGGGGTTGCAGTCCCTCTTTAGACGGATCACTGACCTCAATGGCCCTTGATGACTTGGCCCAGACTCAGACCTAGGTCAGAGCTTTCTCTGCCTGCCTCCCCAAACTATCTGTTCTCCCCACCCCTATTTACAGTACTGATTGCCTCACATCATCTGGGGGCAACAGGCCCTCCAGCCAACTCCCAGCCTCCTGTTTGGCCTACTGTTCCAGTTCCCTAGTTGTCCTGCCTCCACCTCCAGTCTGGCTCTTTCCAGCCAATGCCATTCCCTGGCAACCCGGTGCCCATTCCAGCAGAGCCCTGGCTCAGAACCCTGCAGCCACTCCTTATCCTCAGCAAGGAAAAGTGAGCTGCTCAGCTCCAAGCTGGGGCTTCCTCCACCGTCCCAGGAGCCTCCCTGACCCACCATCAAAATGCACCTCTCCCCTAACTCCAAACTGTGCGGGACACCCTGGTGCACTGGCTCACAGCTCCACCCAGAGGGAAAGGGTCAAGTCTGAGTCACTGTGCCCCAGGCCCAGCACACAGATGGTGCTCACTGAATGCCTGTAAAGCCTTGTGCACGACTGCTCCTTGGTGAAGGGAGAAGAGAGAGGAAGTGAGACAGTTCTACAGAGACAGTCAGGGACCTGGGAGAAAGGGAGAGACACAGAGAATGGGACACAGAATGACTGAGAGACAGAGAGACCCAGGGTACTGGAGACAACAGTTGCAGTGAGAGACGGGGAGATCCACATAGAGACAAATCTGGAAGGAAGGGACCTTCATCCAGGACTGAACCCCCAGGAACAGACACAAAGGGAGGACAGAAAAGGGGACGAAAGGGTGCCAGCTGAAGTTGGCTTTTTCTTATTTTTTATTTTTATTAAGCAAACAAGGCCCCTGTGATGTGTGTTCCAGCAAGCTGAACTTCCACATCGGGAGTTTGTTTCACTGAGCAACCAGGCCCGGTGAGAACACTGGCACAGTTAAAAAGGAACACGGTGGGGTCGCGGGGGAGGGGAGGCAGACAACAAGGAGAGGACATTTGCCTCCAGGTCTGCCACCGGGGTGAGACTTGGCACAGGCCTCACTCCGAAATATTGCCACCCCTTCCCCACTCCCTGCGGGATGGGTTTCAGGTGGAAGAGGAAGTGAGCCTGGATTGAGAAAAAAGAGGAAAAAGTGTCACCTCAGAGAGGGAGTCTGAGCTGAGGGGGAGAGAAGTGATGGAACAGCTGGGAGGGGAAAGGGCACTGGACGTTTCCACACTGGCCTGGCCTAAGTCACCAGACGGCGAATTAAGACAGGTCAAGACCAAGGTGCAATCCACCTGTGATGTGGGCTCACCTCTTCGAGTCCTTGCCATGGGCCACAGCCTCTGTGGGATCCGGGTCAGGACCCAGGTTGGGGGGGGCCAGGTGTGGCTTTCAAACTGGGGCTTTGATTGGTTACAAGACTCAGGCAAGAGACCGCTCACAGTGGCCAACAACACCCGCCCACAGCTCCCACTGGTGCTTAACGATGCAGACAGCAGGACTGTGGGAGGCGCTGGCGGTGTCCTATGCGACGTTAGGTGCCACATAGCCGCCAGGGAGGCCAGAGGAACCGCTGAGGGCCATTCTCCCCATTAGGCAGATTTTACTCTTTATTATAATGCTACAAAATCACACGGTGCTCATGATTTGAAATTTTTTTTATTTTCTGAAATGGAACCATTGTACATTGTACAAACCATATCTACTGATGGAATAAATAAGTGAAAAATTATACTGCTGTACAACACACCAAAAAAAAAAAATCGTAAGAGGAAAAAAAAAACATTAGATAAGGTGGAAAAAAAGGTCTTTATACCTCTAACCAGGTCCTTGGCGGCAATGAGCATTCCAAGCCGTGACATCGTTTGAAATGGGAGTCACCACCCTACGAGTCCATCAACTGCCTTCCAGGTTATGGGCGTTAAGTGCCAGCACTTTGTGGAATGTGTAGCCGCAGCTTCCCCAACTTCAAGTTTTTTTCGGTGGATTGGTTTGTCCCGGAGCCCTTACGGCCGTGGGGCCTGGTGTCCGCAGAAGGCGTTCGCTGAGGACCCCGCCCTGACTCGGCCGGCTGGAAGGTCTTAGATTCGGTGGGGGAGAGGGCGAGGGCGCAGGGCGGGTGGGGGGCAGCGGCTCCGCGGCGCGGGCCGTGGGGAAGGAAGCACATCTGGATTTCTGCAGTCTCAGCGGGCGGCGCGGAAGGCCTTCCCGGCCAGCGCCCAGCTTTGCCTGGCCTGGCCGCGGTAGTGGGGGATGCCCAGCCGGTCCGACACCAGCCCGTTCCTACCTTCAGGCACTTCAGAGAAAAACTAATGACAGCCTCGGTGTCGTGGACGGTGTCTTCATCCTCAACCGTGTCACCTCCCCTCGCCTGTCCAGAGCGGCCGCTGCAAACAGGACGGGTGCAGGGGGCCCTGGCCGACTCGCTGTTTCCGTGCACGCGTGTGTCTGATTCTCCCTCAGCTGTCTTGGTTGTCACCTCTCCTTTCCCAAAAAGAACAGGAAATAAACACCCAAATTCATCTTTCATCGCAATGGAGCTTCGCTGCAAAGGAAACCGTGAACGCTACAGGAGCTGGAGGTAAAGCCGCCTTGAGGTTCGCTGAGAGGTATCGCGAGAGCGCAGTTCTCGCAGAACTGACTGCCTGAAGGGCAAAACTGATAAGGATTTTTTTTTTTAAGACAGAAACCTTTCGGCATCGCTCACTTCAACATTAAGATTTCCAAAGTTTGCGTGTTTGTTTTCCCTTATTTCAGGAGACATTTTTGCATGAGGTATTTGAAATTCAGGAACATTTTGATTCTTCTTGAAGTGCAGGAAATAGATTGGCTCCCTTAAAATAAAATAAAATAAAATAAAAAATAAGAGCCTCACCCTCAGAAACGCTTAGAAAATTGAACCTGGCAGACACTTCCCATGGTGGTCAGGAGAGAGATCCACACGTCAAAGGTGGTACCTGAATATGCACCAATTAGCAAAAACCAAAACAAAACAACAACAAAATCTAAAACAACCAACAAACCCCACAACCCTCCCCACCCCACCACACACAACTCAGAGGGAGTTGGAACTCCAGTGCAGTAGAGAAAGCTCAGGAGAAGGGTTAAGGTCTGAGGAGTCCATAGGAAACAGAGCAACTAGGCCTCAGAACCAAACAATTAGGCAATTGGTCCAAGGGGGCATCTCCGTTTTAGGGAGAAGAAGCAGCCCCAGGCAGGCGGGGGTACAGGCGGGATTCCATCACCCCTTCCCGCCAGAGTGCAGGGCTTTCCAATTCCTTGGTGCCTCCTTCAGGCCTTCGAGGCCCAACCCTCAAAGGCTGGCTCACGGGTGGGGACCCACGGCTGGTGCGGTGAGTCCTGGCCGTGAGAGGAGATCCACAGGTGGTTCGGCGAGTCCGGAACCTTCCGCCGAAGCCTGCAGACTTCCCCAACGGCCTCCCCCAGGGTGGGGCCGGGGATGTGGGGAGGCAGAAGGCAGCAGGTTACTGTGGATTTGAAATCCCAGCAACGTCCTATGAAAGTTCAGCACCAGCTACTACGGCCGTCTGCTCCCAGGCTCCTTCCAGCATCTTAAGGAGACCAATCCTGCAGGCAGCCACAGAAGCCATTTCGTTGTTGGAGGTGTGGGAGAAAGCCGTATGGTGGGGGCAGAGGGTGGAAGTGCCAGAACATTCTACGGGCTCTGCACATCCGTCTGGGCTACGCGGAAACACTAGGCTCAGTTGCCCCGAGGAAGTAAGGGCATATTGAATTGCCAGCGCTTGGGGACAGTGCTCTGACATCTGAGACTCCTCGGACCCTAGAGGCTGGTACTGCCCACCAGCCAAGGCCTGGGGTGTGCCCAAGCCCCCCCCCAACACCTGGAAATCAGGCATCAGAGGAGGTCCTGCTCTCCTGCAGCCTCTGGCTCTTTTCCTCCCTGCCTGCTCTGTCCTCATGGAAGTCCCGGGGCAGGGAGGAGCGAGATGCAAGGGCCGGGGCGGTGGCCGCCTCAACAAGGCTGAGAGGGTACTTTGCAAAGGGAGATGCAAAACAACCGGGAAAACATGCCAGAGGTCACCTCGAGGGCACAAGGCACAAAAAAAGAAAGCAGGAGGAATCGGTGGAATAGTGAAAAGCCCCGACGAAAAGCCAATTCCTGATGGGTACCACCCTCAAATAGCTTATATCGTTAAATAGAGAAGTGGGGGGGGGGGGCAGGGGAAGGGGACAATACAGCAGCAACGCAAATGTAATCTTGGCTTCAGAGACAGTGTGCAGACACTCCTGAGCTGTCGACCCGCCGCCACAAGGACAGTCACTTCAAGATTCGAGTGTTTTGCTTCACAGCAGAAAGTTCTTCAGTGTCTGAGAAGTCACGCCGTGCTAGGTTTTCTTGGATTTGCACTTGGTAAACTTGGAAAGTTAGTAGTTCTAACCCGAGGGCTCGCCCGGGGGAAGCTGTTGTAGAATTAAGCCTGCTGATGGATCTCCTGTGAAACGTGGACCGCAGAAGGAACCTAGTGTCTACATCTCTTCCGAGTTCTGCTGCGAAGCCTCCAGTTTCATCTTTTTAGAGGGCGGCCCTCCTTCCAAATCCTTGGGGGGACAGGGAGAAAAGGGCCAGTCAACATGTCATGAGGTTAAAGGGCAGCCCAGGATGGAATTGAGAGGGCAGGACCCTGGGGCCAGCCGGCCGGGGACTGTGGGAGCTTCACTGACCTGCAGGGAACCTCAAACTCAAACTCTTGCTGTCTGCCCCATGCCCCGTGTCACCTGGGCCCCACCTGTCCCTGTCACACTGGCTTCCCTCTGGGTTTTCCCTGGTGCCACGAAGTACTGCCTCCCCTTCACCCCACCCAGCCTGGAGGGGCTGTCCCATGATCTGTCTGTAATTAAATGCCAGGGTAATTATCTATGCATAAGTTTCAAGTTTACTCTCCAAGTTCAAAGGTCTAGGCCAACCCTGCCGCACTGAAAACTGCAACTCCAGGGCCCAGCAGAGGTGCCTGGCCTGGGGCAGATGTGCATATGTATATTATTCTAGGGAGAGGGTCCTTAACTGTCACCAAATTCCCAAGAAGTCCGTTGACTCAAAAGAAAGGTCCAACACTTGCTTAGGCACCTCTGCCTTGATTGTCCCACTCAGTCACCTCAAGCATCACCAACCTGGCCCGTCACCCAAGACCCACTCTTGACTTCACCTATCCCAACCCATTGGTGCACCCATGTCCATCGAGGGTGCCCCCATGGGCCTGGGATCAAGCTGGGCAGTACCCAGGGGCCTGCCTTTTGTCCCCACACCTCCACACCAACCTAATGGCAAGTCCCTTCAGCTCCATCGCCAAAGGTGCTCCAGGAGATTTATGGCTGCAGTGACACCGAGGCATCTCCTGTGTCCAGCTCCACCGTAAGCATGTCACCCACCTCCTCCCATTTCATCCCAGCCCCAAGACAGCTTTGCAGTCCCATTTTGGAAGCTGGAGACACGGCAGCTCAGTGCGTGCTCAAGTGACAGAGCTGGGATTCAAACCTGAGATGGCTGCTCCAATCTACGGGGCCACCTGCTTCTGCAGATTCAGCACCTGATTCAGACCAGATTCTGATTAACAGTGATGACCCAGAAAGGGGTACGAGCAGGGAGAGTCCAGGCGCTGCAAAGTATTTCCACCCAGCCTTGAGGCTTCTGAAGACTTACCTTCCCAGCTCTCAACTTTGGGTCACTGAGAGCAGGCACCGCTTTTGTGGATGCAAATGAACAAACTGATGAAGCTGAGCTGGGCTAAAAAGACCCTTTCTCGTCCCGCACCCACCCCATGGGCCAGGCCCCCAAGTTGCGTCCCAGCGCCCAGGGCAGATGCAGGACACTCACATGCGAGTTCCAATCGTCCAATGAGAAAACAGCAAAACACAATAACAAAACACCTTCCAACATATCCCCGACACCCCAACAGGCTCCCGGCCCATCGGGCTGGCCCTCTGAGACCTCGATCAAGGTACCTGAGAGATTGAGGGTGTCTCTGCCGCTAGACCCGCGTCTCCAGATGGCTGCCGCTCTACTTTCTCTGAACTGTTCATTGAGTTTTCCACCGATGACTGTGAATTCTGCTCGTCACAAGTATCTGAGGGAGAAGCAAGGCGACAGAAGCTGTTTTCAGACACGTGAAACGCGGGGCCAGATGGACCAATTACTAAAAATAACAAGAACTGGGTAGTTTTGCAGCTAGGTGGTCTGTCAGGGATGCAATGAGCTGGCGGGGGGGGGGGGCGGGGGCGCTTATTTTTTAGTGATGTCATTTTAAGTAGCACTGGCCCTGTGGCTTCCAGCCCTTCCCTGCACACCCATTACCTGCCAAGTGCCCCTAGAAAGCATCTAAAACGGTGCCATCGGCTGTGCCGCGTGCACCCAGCGCCCTCTGGTGGACAGAGCGCACTCCAACCATCATGGCTGCAGACTCCTCTCTCTTCTATTACAGAGCCTGCACGCTCCACGGGGGACCGCAGAGCTAACTGCCCCCTTGTACACGGTTCCTGCAAGAATATGGGTATTTTTCTGATCATCGGAGCAATGACTGATCATTGCAAGAAATAGAAAATACAGGGAAAAAAAATAAGTTGAAATTGGTGATGACCTCATACCATCCACAACTACCAACCACCCCACTAACATTTTAGAAGACTTAGTCCCATCTCCCCAGATGATTTCCCCCTACACGCACAAAATTCTCCTCTCTCCTCAAACAGGGATCACACGGTATTTTGGAAGAAAGGTTCATGTCTTTAAACAAAACATTCTCTAAAGCCAAGAGTATTCTATCAAGCAATCACTTATTTAATGAATCCTGTTTCATACCCCTGCTCGCCACCCTGCCCCCACACACCCTGTTCCTTTGGCAGAAGGAAGGCGTAGGGCATGGCAGGTTGGATGAGGTGAGGTGGCGATGGAAGATGAGGCACCTGTGGTCGCACCTGAAGCTTTCAGGCACAGAGCCAGAGAACTTGGGGACCAACCAGGGCCACAACAACATGTCACCCTGATCTTTTAAAGGCACACTAACATACTCAAGAATGCCTTACTTTCTGGGGTTTCTGAGACAGAGAAGTGACAAAGGGGGAAGAAAATCCAGGCTTAAGTTTTAAAGCAAGCAAGCAAATATGGGGAAATGGGGGAAAGTCAGCAGCACTTTAGGGCCTGAGCTGAGAGGGGATCAGAGAGCTGGAGGGCAGGGCAGAGCTGCAACCCCCCCGCCCCCCCCCCCCACAAAGGAGGCTGGCCTCCCAGCCAGTCCATCCGTTCGTGGTCCCAGGTGAGCTGCTGTTAAAGTTCTGTCACTCCCCAAACCTGCAGGCCTGATCTCTTGAGAGCAATGCCCAGAGACCAGACACCCTGCCAGGGTCGGAGCTGGGCGATCCCACTGCCGCGGGGAGGGTCAGGGTCCACCCCCACTAGGGTTGGGCTCCACCTACAAGCTGGTGTCCCGGAGGACATGGGCTTTACAGACAGACCTGGGTTCCAGTGCTGCCTTGGCCACTTGTTTTCTGTGGGACCCGGGCTCTCAGTCTCAGATCCCTCCACCTGGGTAAAAATCAAAGCTGACAACAGCCACCCTGTCAAATCACTCTGAGGATTAAAGGAAATGATAGGAAAAGTACCCAAGCAGCAAAACAGCCCCCGAGGGATTACCTAGGGTGCACAACCAAAGTCCCATAAACCTGGCATTCCTTTGATATTTTTACCTTTAACCTTTAAAACCCATGTTAATGGTGGCTCCTCAAAAAGTTAAAACACAGAATTACCCTACGACCTAGCCAATTATACTCCCAGGTAGAGACCTAAAAGAATTGAAAAGAACTCAAATCCTGGCCCACAGATGTCCACAGCAGCACTACTTACATTGGTGAAAAGATGGAAACAGCCCAGCTGTACAGAAACAGATAGATGCATGGCTAAACAAAACGTGGTCCGGCCACACGATGGACTATTCTGCAGCCATAAAAAAGGAATGAAGCGCTGACACACACTATGTGGATGAACCTTGAAACATGATGCTGGTGGATGATCCCATTGATAAGCAATGTCCAGAAAAGGCAAATCCATAGGGACAGAAAGCAGCTTGGTGGGTGGCTAGGAGAGGGGATGGGCTAATAGGCACCGGGTTTCCACTAGGATAGGGGAAATGTTCTGGAACTAGATAGAGGTGCTGGTTGCACCATACTGTGAAGGTACTCAATGCCACTGATTGTGCACATCAACATGGTTACTCTTGTGTTAGTTGAGTCTCACCTTAATAACAAAATCGACATTAATGTTATCGTCTATTTCATAATGTGTTTGCTTTAAAAAGTTTTCAGTTGTGATTGTCCTCCTTCCCTCGGACCCCAGTTTCCTTTCTGCCCGACAGGGTGGGCTGTGCAGAGGAGTGTGGGAGGTGGGGCCCCAGCTGCAGGCGTAGAAATCGCAAAGGTGGCTGCTCGCCTGGAGAGTCACGCTACCCCCTCGCTCAGCGCAGCACTCGGTGGGAACTGGCCTTGGCGCGCACGGAGTGTTCAAGGCCTCACTGCAGCGGCCTGATTCTCTTAGCAGAACGATATTGGAACGCACCCAGGGGAAATGATTTTCCTGGGGCCTAAATTTAGTCCAGGGAGTTTGAACATTATGTCATTCCCTGAACTCACTCAGCAGTAAACAAGTTCAAAGTAAGGTCAACAGCTGGCGACCGACCCACCCTGTCCCGCGGGCAGGTTGGCAGCAGGGACCCACCTGGGAAAGGCCTTCTCACGGGAGCTTGGGCAGCCCCTGGCAGTGGGCACGCAGGCCGGCCCGCTGTGATGCTCCTGCCTGAGCAACGCTGGGCTACTGTGCAGGCCCCAAGGCCTGGGTGGCCGGATGAGGACCCTGGGGCAGTTCCCACCTGGACCTGCTCAGCTTGCCAGGTGCTGGTGCATGGCAGTTGTGCAAGGAAGCACTGACCCAAGACAAGGTTCCTGCAGCTGAGCCTGAACTGGCCCTTCAGAGGAAAGGAGATGCAGGCCCCACACATGAGAGCAATGACGCCACAGCCTGAAAGAAGCCAGGATGTGGTGCACACCAGGCCCTATGGGAAATCGGGCCCTCCGATCACCCCGCTACTGCTCCCCCAGCCCTTCCCACGTGCCAGGCTCGGCCGAGCACACCGCTTAGTTTTCCCCCCTCTGTCACTCCTTACAGCGACCTGGCAAGAGAGGCACTTTTCCTTTGTCTCATCTTGTAAACAAGGAAACAGGAAGGCGCGCAGAGGCTCATGCCGCCAGCCCAAGGCCACACGGCTAGCACATGCCGGTCCACATGAGGCCAGCGTGTCCTGTGTTCACAGCCCCCTTGCTCCTGACCTCGTGGCCAGTCGGAAGCTGTGGCTCACTGCCCAGCATCACGAGGGAGTCTCGTATGGCCTATCACTAGCCCGGGGAAAGAATCAAAATTCAAAATTCAAAACACCGTCTGTACATACTGAATGAGCATGGCTTTTCTACCATCACAGAGTCGAAAAAACGTTCTAAGTCAGGGACTACCTAATTTAGAAAACTTTCATGTAAAGGAAGTCCAGAGACCTCAGAATGAACAAACATACACACGTACGTGTGCACACACACGCGTCCTCCACAATCGCATCACTTCTTGCCACGCCCACGCCATCCCCTCCCCCCAGAATGGCTGCACTGGCTCCCTCACTGGTCTCCGGCCTCCCGCCTGCCCCCTATCCTCCCCCACGGTGTTTTCAATGACAGCAACCAAAGTGACCCCTCCGGTCTGCACTCAAACTCCCAATGGCTCCCATCTCACTCAGTATAGAAGTCAGGGAAGTCAGGGTCTGCTGAGTGGCTTTACGAACCCCCCACACCCGTGGCCCCACCTCTTCTGCAACCTCACCTCACTGTCTGAGCCCCTCACCCTCTCCACCGCAGCCACGCTGAGCTCGGTCCCGCCTCAGGGCCTGTGCATGGGCTCCCTCTGCCCACGATGCTCTTTTCCCAGTTATCCCCAGGGCTTGCTCCCCCACCTAATCTGAGCTTCATTTGCTCGGGGAGGCTTTCCCTGACCACCTATGTAACATTGTAACCCTCCCCGTAATGTGGCAAGAATGCCCCACTCCCCTTTCTGACTTTATAATTCCCTACAACACTTATTTTCCAAATACTAGATAGTGTGATTTTTTAAATTGCCCCCGACCCTGCCTAGTCGTTACGTTTCTTGAGCCTAGGTCTTCTGGGGGCCAGCATATGGCAGGTCCTTCTTAAAGGCCTATCACCTGCCTGCCCAAACTGGAGGCTGGAAGCAGAGAGGCCCCCCTGAACCCAGGCCCCGAGGGTACGTACCTTCAGCCCCAGGGAGCTCCTTTCCCTCAGCCTGGGCCTCATCGGCCTTCGTGTCAGCCCCGTCGCCGGGCACGGATGAGGTGGGCTCCGGAGCAGGGCTTGAGTTGCTGCTGTTTTCCTGCTTGATGGGGGACGCATCGGCTATGGAGCTCTGGTTGCTGTTATCGTCTGTGTGGGGGAGGGACAGAAACACAGGTGAAAGCCTGCAGCTGCTGAGAAAAACCAGGCTGGGGGGCGAGGCTTCTCCACACTCTCCTGGGAAAGGAGACAGCTCCTCCTGCCACACTTTGCCCTCACCGCCTGAGAGGCAAAGGGTTCTGGGAGTTGGGCCTGCCCTCCCCTCAAGGGCTCCCTGAGGAAAACTGTGTGTTTGGGGGCAGCCAGCCACACACAGTGGCCTGGCACAAACTAAATCTTTGGGGGACATCTGAGGCCTCCCTCTGGGTGAGGAAACCAGGTGTCTTGTGCACTTGACTTTGAAGTAATACAAAGGCCGAAGCCCAGTCCATAAAGGCAGCATGGCCAAAATGTTTCATCAGATCTAATCAAGCCTCTGATCAAACTTCCACTTGATATGAAATAAAAGGGAGAGGAGAACAAGTTAACAACAAAGCAGGATATTCCACGGGACACCTGGCCCACGTTCTTCAAGTCCACACCAGCTGGTTTGGGACAATTGGTGAATGTGAATATTGTCTGGAGTTTTAAAGATACCGAGGAATTATTGTCAATTTTGTTAGGAGTGATAATGGTACACTGGGTGTACAGAAATATCATTTATTAGCAATGTGTGCTCAGGTATTTGGATACAGACTTAAATACCATGATGCAGGAAAATTTACTTTAAAATTCTATAGCACAGGCTGCACACAATTGTCAGAATTCATTGAACTTCACACTCAAGAGCTGTGTGTTTTTATACATGAAATTGTATTTCAATTGGAAAATGACACAGTTAAAAAACAGATGAAGCAAACAGGGCATGCTATTAGTGGAAATCCAGGTGGTCAATATATGGGGGTGGTTCTACTGCTCTTTCATGAAAATTTTCATAATAAAAACAGGGAATAAAGTTTACTGGGCAATGGCATTAGTGGTTAAGCTGGAGGCAGAGCTGGGGGGTCCTGGGGCATATACCCCGACCGTGCCTTGGACCCCCTCTCTTAGGCACAGAGAGTGATCTTAAATTGTAGTTACTCAGGTAGCGATTTCCGAAATAGTACTATAATCTTAAGTTGCTTTTCTGGGCCACTTTGTGCACCTGGGACCAGGGCCATTTTTGCAAGGAAGGAAGGGGAGGGGCGTTTACAGTCACCTTGTTTAATCCTCTCAACAACTCACCAGGTAGGTGCTCTGAGCACCCTCACTTTACAGAGGGGGAACCTGAGGCTGTGGGCAGCAGAGCTGCTTGCTCAGGCCGGTCCTCCGGGCTCCAAGCCCACCCAGTCCATCTCCTCCCTCAACCTGCCGAGGCAGCGCCAGGCAGTCACGCAGCCCCAGCCGGTTAAATTGCATCTTATTTTAAGTGTACTCTGGGGGCTAGTTCCACAAAGCATCCTCTTGTGAATTCTGGGACTTAAAAAGGAAGAGCCCCCAAACCAGAAGATATACACGCTCCTCATTTGCCTTTTGAGAAAAAGCTATGCTTCCTCCCTACGCCGGGATACGCGTGCACGTGTGTAAGCAGCACGGGAGGCAGAGAGGCTGGACCCACGGGCCCCAGATCACGTTAATGAGTGACAAGACGCACTCATGTTTAGTGTCTGAAGGGTGGGAAACTCAACCAACCAAAATTCCTTTCTGACGCACTTATTCATGGATCTAACATTACCTTGTGCAAAAGGCTCAGAGTGGCCAAAAGCACAAAAACATTGAATTTGGGATATCAAGAGGAAAAGGGCAAGTGCTGTGAGCTCTTAGACCAGCAGGCTATGCAGGTGACAAAATGAGGTGAGCCAGGTGGGCCCGCAGAGGCCACCCCCTCCCTAAGGGATGGTTCTCCCGTGTCAGCAGGCTGTGGCCCCGGGAGGGAGCACGTGCCCAGGCTTCCCAGATCCGATTTCTCCGAGGATGGCAGGAAAGCAGATTCCCTGATTTACAAATATCAGAAAGTCAAATACGTTTTAGAGACTTCACCTGTGAATCGCTAAGGTTGGAAGTCGGGTGATGGTTTTCCTTGGAGGGGTGGGGACGACCAGGAGGGGACATCTGGGCTAGTTACATGGGCATGCGTAGTTTGTGACCAGGGCACGGAGCCACACGCTTAGGGTCTGTGCCTTTCCTCTTAGAGGAAAAGGGAAAGAGAGACATAAACACCAGCAACATCATGACGACTGCGGAACGGCCAAAGCGTATCTCCAGCCTGGGACACCGGTTCTAATTTTTTGAAATAAGATAGCCAAGGAAGTTAGGCTGCTGATATGGAGCGCAGGTTGCGCAGCGTGATTAAGTGGAAGTCAGAGATCCAGGCTGGAGCTTCTCAGGAGCCAAAGCGAAATCTGAATACGGAACATACAGTCATTTAGATGCTACGTCAGACCTAGGGGGCAAAAGTGAAACGTGGACCCAAAACACCTGCTTGGGCACACAGGGGCTGACAGGGCGTCTCCTAGGAGGTTTCTGTCTCTGGGTGAGAAGAGGTACGTTCCTTGGCTTGTTGGGCTGGGAAGAAAAGAAGTTTCTTCTCCCCCGCGGAGCCTTGTCCTGGGCACAGAGGCCTCCGGTCCTGCCCAGCCCTCCTACCCTGTGCCTGGAATGTGAACCAACCTGCTGGTAAAACAAAGCACACCGAGCGCGGGCGGGGACGGCTCACCGTGCATGTCCATCATCCCCGGGGAGGAGCTGTTCTCCGGCGTGGTCACCTCCGAGCCACACTTCTCATCTTTGCCTTTTTTCTTGGTCTTGTTTTTCTGGAGGAGACAACGGAGCAGAAACCGAGTCACCAAATTGTGTGTATGCACATGGGAGCGAGACCCTGCTGGGGGTGGGAGGGTATGGAGATTTTATTCCACGGACACATCCCTGCAGGGCTGTCCTGGGCCTGCACTTGACCACGTCCCATCGGGGGCCTCCTCAAAGGGCCCAGCGGAGGGAGGCTTCCAGGACAGGGGATAAGCCTGCTGTGCTTGTACAGCCGGCACCTGCAAACACCCTGGCCGGCGGGGGTCTCCTCCTCCTTCCCGGAGAGAGAGCATCTGGGGAAAGGCCACAGTCGCCGGCCCAGAGCAGGCACAGCGATGCCTGTTCAGCCATGGAAAAATTCAGAGTCGCGCAGTCCCGTGATGTTAGGCCCCAGGGCTGCCTTTCCCCCGAGCCACCGTGGGAGACCAGGGGAGGAACGGGGCCGAGGGGCATGCTCTTTGCAGAAGGTTCTATTTTTCACAACTGGAAGAGAACTGCGTTAGAGACGACCTGTGTCCATCGTTAATGTAAATTATGGTTCATTCATTCAACGTGATGCGATGTAACAATGACAGAGAATAAGGCAGGCCTTCATTTAGTAATGGGGAATGGGCTACCAAATATGTCAACCTTAAACACCGTCCAACTTCTCCAAGATGCATCAAAGGTGCGGACTGGAATGACGCCATTCAGGCTGAAGGAAAGGACAAACAGACGTGTATCTCCGGAAGCCTAAACGCTGGGTGTCTCCAGGGGAAGGAGCTGGGGGTGGGGTAGGGCGCATGCGCAGGGACGGGAAGCAGATTTATAAAATGGCAAATACAGTAAAGAAAAGAGGTTACCACTTGAAGACTATGCAAACCTAGAAAGGCAGAAAGTAGATTGGTGGTTTCCAGGATCGTGGGTTTGGGGGAGTGACTGCTTACTTTTTGGGGTGATGAAAAAATTTCTGGAATGACAGCCGTGACGGTTCACAACTCCGTGAAGGTGCTACCACGGACCCGTACACTTTAAAAGAGTGAATTTTATGGCAGGTGAATTGTCTCCATTTAAAAAAGTTTTTAAAGTCATGTTTGAATTTTGTAACACATTTCACCTATTTAAAAGACTAAAATTTTCCAGAGTTCTGAAGAAGAAGAAAATGGTGTAATCACGTCGTAATTGAGAGTTTAAAACAACAACAACACGGAACGGCTATCCCAGCACAGACTGCCGGACTCAGCCCTCCCAGATTCCGAGGCAGCTGTCCAAGGGGGGGCCCAGGAACCAGCATTTCTTCAGGAGTCCCAGGGGATCAGCTACTCAGCCAGGTGTGAGCGCCACCTGGGGAAGCGGGGGTGGGGAAATGGCGTACTCCAATCCGGCTCAGAAATGATGGCAAATCAACATTTCTTGGCTACGTGCTCTCCGTGCGATGTCACCTCTGCTCCGCTGCAGAAGCCGCAGGACCTGGATACTACCGCTTCACGGCACCGAGGCAGACACAAAGGCCCGGCGAGGTGGGGGCCACCTGTGCAACATCACAAGGTCATCTGGGGTGGTCTGTCCAACTCCAAATCACATGCGCTCTGCCCAGCCTGGGGCTGCCCTGTCCTCCCAACAGCCCTTCCTTCCATCATGTCTTCTTGATTACGATCCATCTGGCACTTCGCCGACGTCTGTTTCCTGCTATTCTATAATTATCTTCCCCCAACAAGATTATAAATTCCTTGAGAGCAGGACCACATCTTCTCCAATGCAACGGCGTTTACACAACACCTGAGGACGTACAATGCACAGCCTGGGGCCAGAGCTAGGAGCCTCCCTCTGCTGCCCCTCGGCGATGGTCTAGGTCCCAGGGCCTCTAGGGAAGGCAACCCTGGAGGCTCCACGAGCCCAGGCCAGAACCAGAAGGGACTGGAAAGACCCACGTTCTCAGCCCCGCACCAACCCACCCAGGGGCAAGCACGTGATCACAAGGTCAAGAACGGAGACTCAGCTCTGCCTGGAGACCCAAGACAGGTAACTGAAGATGGTGGAGGGAGGTTCAGCCCCGCCGTTATGGCACCCCAGAACCCTACCAATGTGACCACAGCAGCCCCGTGGTAATGGAGCCATGTGGTTTAGCATGAGCCATCTTCCTGGGGGAGATAACTGTTTGCACGAATAGAGAAGGCATGCCAGGCAGGAGGAAGGTGGGGGCCCCTGCAAAGGCCTCAGGGAGGGACTGTTCTGGATTTTGACTGGAGGTGAGAGTAGCTGACCTGGGGGGTCTCTCTGGGAGTAAATGGCCTGAAAAGCTGCCCTGTGGGGCTGCTAGCAATCCCTCCTTAAGATCAAGCAGGGCCACTGAGACTCCCTCCAGTGGTAGTGGTCACAAACTCTCCTGGAGTCCCCCACAGTGGCCCAGAATTCCTGCACCAAGCTGGCTCATGCTGGGGTCACCTGTCACCAGCAGCCCCAACCACCAGAAGGGTCTCCAGCAGAGGGGAGAGCATGTGCGGCAGGGTCAGACAGACCTGACACTTGCTGTATGACTCTAGGGAAATGGCTTCACCTCCCTGAACTTGTGTCTCCACACGAACAGAGAGGCTAGATATCAACTCCACACATTGCATACGAGAGATAAAGGAGGTAATGCCCAGCAGACGGCCAGGTGCCCAGGAACTGTGCTACAGCAACCAGGAGGGTCTGCCTGCCTGTGGGTACCACTACATTCGCCCCCAAACCATGGTGCCCAGGGCCCCGGGGAGGGGACACTTCTGCACTAAGGTGTGTCCCCACCAGCAAAACGTGAGGATCTCAGACCAGAAGAGACGACCTGCAGGGGACACACCCCACCTCTCTGAGGACCCAACTCTGGGGCTGGACTGTGAGTGGGGAGGAGGACACAGGTCCAGCAGCCACTCCTGCCCTGTGCGGGGTCCTTCTGCTTCCCAGGGCCCAGGGTCCCACCGTGGTGGGTGGGTGCGTGGATGGACGGCCCCATCCCGGGGGGCGGGCCCCTCATACTCACATCGTCAACCTTGGGCTCTGTCACCGGGACCCACTTGTAGATTCGCAGGGACGTGTCACCCACAGTCACCCACTTCTTCTCCCTGCAGAGAAGGAAGAAGAGCCTGGCACCGGGGCTTCAGGGGTGGGGCCCTGCTCACACTCCCTCGGGCAGCCATGGTACAGTGACTGCTGGGAGAGGACAAGCTCCAGAGCAGCCAGATGAGTTTCGAAACCCAGCTCTGCTACTCAATAGCGGGGGCCCCTGGGCAGGTCACCCCACCCCTTTATCCGCAG
>PVJL010007231.1:34889-81116 GCA_004026885.1 Lyroderma lyra
GTTGTGAATATACTCAACATGGCTGAATTGTATGCTTTACAATGCTTACAGTGGTCAATTTTAAATGTATTTTACCACAATGAAAAGAAATCCGAATATCCATTGTCACTACAAATAGCAGACCGTCTGCAAACTGGGCTCCCAGTGCCACATGGCAACAGTCGGCTGGAGCTGAGGAGCTTGGTGCCCCCTCAGACAAAGCTCTCCAGGTCACCACCATGTCCCAGTCACTTTCCTCATTGGTGTTATCAGATGGCCCCTGAAGAAATTTGTGTTTTTGATCGCTCATTAAACTGCAAAGGTGTCTACAAATGTTCTTTATAAATCTGGTGTGTCACTTTATAGTTTCCTGGCCCCTGTAGATATTTTAGCACTTCTTTCTTTCAACAAAGCACAGTTGTTTTATAGTCTGTTTTATAGTCTGATAGATGCAATACCTGAAGTATCTGAGGGTCTGTTTCTGCTACTTCTTGCTCATGGTGTCCTGCTTCCTTGTGACCTACCTGGTTCTCTTTGACCCTGCTGAACTCTGCATTTTAAAGTGTGTGTCTAGAGGTAATTGGAGGCCTAGCATGAAGTTTTCTTCCTGTGCTGCCAGGCTGCTGAGGACACTGCATATCCAGGACGACCTAGGGCCAAGTTCAGGGCATGTGGGTCCCTGGACACCTGGATGATGCTTTGCTTATTGTACCTGAGGGTGGGGTCATGATCGGGCAGCTGGCTGACAGGCCTGCACTTCCCAGCTTGGTGTTCAGTGACCTCAGGTAATTGTCTGAAATCAGCCATAACAGGAGCTTTGACACTATGGAAACTGGCAAATGCTACACATCAGAGCCCTGTCCCCAACCCCACCCACAGCTGGTTGGTGAACATTTATCAGCATACAACTGGGGTCCCACGTTATAGTGGGGAAGGTCTTCCCCCAAAGTGTGAGCCTTGTGATAAATAGACTGGGGAGGACTTGGAAAAGGAAAGATTTTTGATAAACCAAACACTGCAATCTGCTTCTCAGTACTTTTATTCATAACTATGAAAACTGTCACCAGCTCAGATACCAGTGGATTGGCAATTTGCATATCCGCCCATGCAGCCATTGGCTTGCCTGCAAGTTGGGCCACTTGAGGTTATATGAATAATAAAGAGATAGTATATATAAAGTGCTTTGAGAGACTACTGTGTTCAAAGGTGAGACTGCGTACGTAATCCAGACACTCTTCCAACAATGCATAATTAAATGCAGGCTGTCTGGTCATGACCCAGTGACCTGGAGCAAAGCTGGAATCTGTCCATAAACAGGCCTGGCGAATTCTCAGGTCAGGCGTCTAGAAGGCTGCTCAAGTGTCTGCTGCTTTACTCCCACATGTGCAGGCACTCTGGCTGCCCAGCATCTGAATACCCTTCCCAGTTCTGGGTGAGCCTTTGGGGGTGAAGCCACCCCTCCACTACGGAAGCTCCCTTCACCCTGGGAGTTAGGTCCTAGGCCTGGGTCCCAGCTTAGCCAATTGGCAAATGGTCCAGCCAGTTGAGTTTTTAAAAATAATAGCTTTACTGAAATATAATTGAAATACCATAAAAATTCACCCTTTCAAAGTGGTTTTTAGTCTGTTCATTGAGTTGTGAAAGCATCACCACAATCAATTTTAGAACCTTTTTCTTTTGGCGGGGGGACTTGTTTCCCTGAGCAGGGACTGAGCCCAGGCCACAGCAGTGAGAGTGCTGAAGCCTAGCCACTACACCACCAGGGAAACCCCCTATTTTAGAACATTTTTGTCATAAAAAAAAAAGAAACCCTCTATTTATTAGCAGTCACTCTTCCTGTCCCCTCCCCCAGCCCTAGGCAGCCACAAATCTACTTTCCGTCGCTGTGGATTTGCTTATTCTGGACATTTTGCATAAATGGAATCATACAGTGTATGTCTTTTTGTGTCTGGCTTCTTTTGCTTGGCATATTTTCAAGGTGCATCCATGTTGTCGTGTGCATTAATACTTCATTCCTTTTTATGACTGAATAATATTCCATTGTATGGATTTACCTATTCCTTCACTGATTGACATTTGGGTTGCTTCCACTTTGGGGCTGTTATGAATGACGTTGCTATGAATATTAGCATACAGGTTCTTATGCAGATGTGTATTCTCATTTGTCTTAGGAGTGGAATTGCTGGGGCATGTGCTAACTCTGTTTAACTTCTGGAGGAGCTGCCAGGCTATTTTGCAAAGCAGCTGCACCATCTTACACTCCCAGAAGCTTCACCACCATTTGTTATTATCTGTCTTTTTTATTTTAGCCATCCTAGTGGAGGTGAAGTGGGATCTCACTGTGGCTTTGTTTTGACTTTGACTTTTGAGGGATAATTGGGGCAATGGGAAATAACTTACAGCAGTTGGGGGTCCTTGGCGAGCCTAAGAGTGGGGAAGCATTGAGCTCCCAGTAGTGGCCGTACCACCGGCATCCTGGCTCATTGTCGGAGCTTGCTTCTCCAGTTTCTCCATTGATTCTGTGACTTACCTGACAGTCTTCAAATAAAATCCCTGTCCACTTAAGCTACCAGGAGCCAGTTTCCATTGCTACAAACCAAATATGAATGACACCATATTCAAGCTGCCCCCTAGTTTTTATACTTCCAGAATGCCTTGTCTCTTGTTGCCATCCTTCACTTCTCCCCACACTACTGTAAGAGTCTCCTCACTGTTGTCCCTTTCCCCAGACACCCCCTCTTGCCTATGACCCAGTCCTGTGCCTCTAAGATGCAAACTTACTCCACTTGTCCACTTTAATCAAGTTTGGCATCCTTGACTCAGTACACAAGGCCATCCATCATGTGACCAGTGCCTTCTCTGGCTGCTGCCTCTGGGCCCCCCTCAGACTGGCTTACAGTGCCTCGTTTATGTATTTGTCTTCTGCCTTCCCTGGCCTCTGCCTCCTCCCCACCCGCTCTTGTCTGGATGCCCTAGGTGGCATCACAAGGTACTGTAATTATTGACACACTTCCCTCACTACACAGTACCCTTCTTAAGGGCAAGATCCATGCTTCTTGCCACATTGAATCTCAGCTTAGCACACTGTTGACACTGAGATCACCATTAGTTAGAGGGTCTGCAGGCCACAAGTTACTGCCACCTGTCATTTATCCTAAAGAAGTGCAAAAGGTAGAAGTGACCAACAAGACACTGAGAAAGGGATAAGGGGCAAGCATTTGCTGAAGCTTTGCTGTGTGCCGGGCTGCCTTCTGGCGATCACCAGAGACTCAGGCGAGCGTGTTGTTAAACGTGACCATGGGGGAAGGGACCACAAGATCTCTGAGAAAACTGCAGTCACATGTTTTAAAAAACATTGAAACCTCCGAAAAACTCAGAAGGAAGAAGAGATGCCAATTCGGAACTTAGGGTGTATGGAGCTGAAACAACCGTGAGCAGCATTCCTGCCTGGGGACGCGGTCACGTGGAAGAACACGGCAGCTTCAGGGCTGGCTCCACGTGTGACTTCCGGAGGGTCTTTCCTGGGACCCCCCTGAGTGACAGCCTATCTTATATCAGGAACCCCTGGATATAAAGAAATGAGAAGGGCCAGGTGGTCTTCCCCTGGGAAGACTCAGTCAGCCTCCATTGCTCCTGCCCACACAAAAGCACTCCTACTTAGCCCCGTGAGGAAGAACCCCAATGGTAGAAGGAGCGCTGGAGATCCTTCTAGACCTCTGCAGAGCTTGTCTTGAGCCCACAACCCCCCTCTGTGGTCTGACCCACAGACCTTTGGCTCACTGAATGCCCGGGCTTTCATGCACACTGTCCCCCAGCCCCCACCTCTGGAATCTTCCCCCTCTCCTTGCATGCACAGTCCCGCCCACCGCTTCCATGCCAGGGCGGACTGCGGGCAGGCGGGCGGGGCACAGCACACACTTCAGTATTGTTCCATGTACTGGCTGCTGTAACTACACTCGTGCTCCTCCCAGGGGAGACACCCCCACTTGCTTTAAACAATATGATACGTAAGGGCTGTCTGGAAAGTATCCAGCCATGTACTATGAAAAATAAGGGCATTTTTGGCTGGATTTTTTTCCAGACAGCCCTCATACGAAAACACCAGGTTTCCATTGCTGTGGTTTGTGACTTCAATCAACAAAATGAGAGAACAGGAGAGGTGTGGGCCGAACACATGGTTCCATCTATCTCCAGGGAGTGACTTTGGAGTTGGACTTCCCCATTGCACCGCCAGTGATTTCGCACTATCAGTATAGGCGGTGGGGCTGGCAGTGGACAGTGACCTTCCTGGGCCTGATGCCTCTCACCTGGGCATTGATAAATACTCATTGTCACCTAGAAAGGTAACAGGCCTTTTAGCAGCTCAGGAAAACACAAACTGAAGGGCAGAGGGACCCTGCTATTGTCCTGGGAGATCGGTCCCTACACTCAGTATTGCACTGCCATTGAAGAATGTTGCATCAGCCTGGGTGTTTTGTTTGTTTCTGGGTTTTGTTTTGTTTTTTTGTTTTTTAATATTCCTATAAGCTAAGCTAGCAGAGGGTTCTTCTGTGACATCTGAGCAGGGTGGCACGTTGCTATAGGTCCCCAGTGTCCTGTCTCTATTTATTACCATCAACTTCGAAGCCGCTGCCTATAGGAAAATGCTGGCCAGACCCTGGAAGGGCATGCTCCAGTTGAAAACATGGGTGTCTAGGGTGCCCATGGCCTAAGGACACAGATCTTTAGCAAAAGACCTGTCTGCATTGTCTCCAGGTGTTCAGAGAGGACAGTCAGCAAGTGAGGTGACACACCAGGCCCCAAAGGCCCAGGAGCGGCTGCTTGAGACCTGAGAGGCCTAGGGCAGGTCATGGAAACCATTCACGGGGAATGAGTCAGAAAGGTGGTACAGCTGTCACCCTGTTTAAATTTGGAAATAAGGTTAGATTCACAGGAGGGTTGCAGAGGCAGAAGCAAGAGTTCCCACAGACCCGTCACCCACTTCCCCCGTGTGCGCATCTAACCAAGACAGTGGACGGAGCCGAGAAACTGGCCCTGCTGCTAACTAAACCGCAGGCCGCGCGTCGGTCTCACCGGTCTCTCTGTTCCAGAAACCCAGGATCCCACATTGTGTTTTGTCAGTGTGTCTCCTCTGGTCTGTGACGCCTCTCCGTCTTTTCTTGATGGTCATGACTTGGACGATTTTGAGGAGTACCAGTCAAGCATTTTGTACAGATTCACTGTGTTTGTAAAAATCTGTTGGGAGGAGTAATCCAGGCCTACGAGGGAGCGCAAACTCCAGCCCGTGGGACGAATCTGGGCTCCAATCCTGTGTGGGCCACCAGCGAGGGATGCTTTCCACGTTTTTTTAAATGGTTAAGAATCAAAAGAGGAAAGTGGTTTCACAATAAGTGGAAATTATCACGCAATCCGAACACCAGCGTCTATAACTCTCTGCGTTTGGAATGCGGCCACAGTCCTTCTTTCCCGACTGTTCAGGGCTCCGCCCGAGGTCCGCACAGCGGGGGAGCTGCGACAGAGCCTCAGTATTTACTCTGTAGCCCGTCGTCGTCGTCGTAGGGAAAGTCCGCCCACCCTGCTGCGGAGGACCTGTGAGGGCCCGCGTGCACTTGTCTTCAAAGGCTAAGTCAGCTATTAAGGGCACTGAAGCTTCAAGTGCATTTATTCCATCATCCCACAAATGTTTACTGAGGGCCTGTTGCAAAATCAGCAGAGACCCCTATTTGAACAAGTGTTAAACTTGTTTGGCCCTAAAACTCTAGAGTCATCCAGCATGTTCCCGAGCCGCATTTCCTGCCTGTCGTAACAACAGCTGCTGTCCTACTCGGCGCGCTAACGGATGCCAGTGACGGATGCCAGTGACGCCTGACTGGCACCATCTCTCTTCAGCCTCACCACCACTCCAGGTGCTGCAGGAGGAAACTGAAGGTTAAGCCATGAGCCACACCCAAGGGACCCAGGGAGCTATTAAGTAGCAGAAGCAGAAAACAACCCAGTCCAGCCCATGGGCTTTCAGAGCTGCAGCCTGTGCAGGAGGGACCTGGGGGTTTGGAGCAGAGAATGGGACTTGCGGGGAGGCTCTGGGTGGTTCCTGGAAGACCACAGCTATTCTACGCACCCCTGAACTCTGCAAGCAACGAACCAGGATGTGTAGTTCAGTAGCCAGAGGCCCCTTTGGAAACTGTATTCTTTTTTGAAAGGAACATCACACTATGCTTTTTGGTGTTGAGGGTTTTATCCCTAATGCTTGACGTCCACGCCCAGCAAGCCTGTCTTTAGTCTCTCCTTCCTCCCTTTCTGTCACCCTCCCTATTGGGCAGTCTGCGTTCTCTGCTCTCGGACGGATGTCCTTCCTGTCCACTCTCCGTGTGGCCAGGAGGCTAGGCCTGCCAGGATGGGAGGTGGAGAGGCCCTGCTGGGGCTGAAAGGTGCACACGTGCTGCTCTCTGCCTTGGTCAAACAGGGAGACAAGGGCACAAAACACCTGCACAAAGGGGTCCCGGAGGTGAGAAGGAGCCCCACAGGGCAGGCTGGGGTGGGAATGCCACTGACACAGATCCTGCTGTCCCTTGTTATTTTGGCCTTCCTGGGTGAATGTCACAACCAGGACCCCATGGTGACTTAGAGAGATGCAGGGAGTAGGTTCAGCACACAGGGAGCAGCTCAACCCGAGCCTGATGATGGCCCAGCCACAGTGGGTCCAACTGGTCCCTGGTCAGGTCTGCAGGAGGCAATTATTCCCATAGAAGCGGTCGCTAGGGACAAAACCAGTGTGCCACATTTACTGAAAGAAGCCGCCGGTTAGTGTCCAGACTGCATCCAATTCTGAGTTATTTTTTTGAAGAGAACAAGTCATTTGAGAATTTCCTGTTCCCTAAAATGTCCCCAGGAACTTCTAACTGGCTTGGTAATATATCTCTGAAGCCCTTAGCAGCTGCAAAATTGATTCATAAAGCTTGTTTTCCTTTGTGTGTGTGTGTGTGTGTGTGTGTGTGTGTGTGTGTGTGTGTTTAAAAGAACAAAATGTAAACTAGGTTGCAGAGTCCTCCTGACACAACGTGATCCAGGGGTTCCTGTGCAACCTTGACCCGTGCCATCTGTCCCAAGGTCACAGTGACACAGCCTAGGTTGGGGTAGATGGTTCCATTCATGTTCCAGGGTGTTCCGAGGACTCCCCGTACCATTCCCCTGTGCACGCCACGCAGTGGGGCGGGCTCTGTGCACGAAGGTGGCCCCTGCCATCCTGCCTCTCACACAGGCCTCGGTCCCTGAGCACGGAGGACCGTGACGAGGATCAGAAATGTCACCTCTAATGCTCGTTCCTCTGGACAGGACCTGGTTTGGGTGGGAGGGCGTGTGGGCCTGAGCGTGCAGGGGGAATAACATCTGGCATGTCTGCCTGAAGGAGAGACCTCATAACTGAGACCCTGTCTTTCATCCATTTCCACAATGATGGTACTCTTATTTTCAAGGTCAAAAACACTGCTGAAAACGTAGGAATGTTTGCTAAACATCCTGAGCTGGGGAACTGGCCCCCGTTTTTGCCTACTCAGGTTTGGAAGCCCAGCGAAGTGTGAGGCAGTGAATCAAGACATTGGTTTCTGGCGGTGGGGGGCGGGGGAGGCTCACGGACTCCAGTTGGTGAGTCCTGCCCCGCTGCTTGGCTGTGTGGCTTCCGGTCCAGGTGCAGCACACACGGGGTTCTGGGGTGCTTTTTGCATTCTCTCCCTGACAGTTGCCACCGGGGTTAAGCTTGACCAGTGATGCTCTTCATAATGACCACACAACATTGCTTGGGTGTTCTCTGATAAGAAGCCATAAGCAAGGAACTCCTAGAAGCCCAGACATCCCAGCACCCCCACCCCAAGCCTAACAGCTGGTGGGGGTGATCGCCATTAGGCCACATTAGGCCAAGGGCCCAGGTGGCACTTGAGGGGAAGGGAACAAGGTCACACATGCCACTGGGAAGGCCTGCTGCTGGCTGAGGCCCTCGCTGTCCGCAGGGACCCCCCCCACCCACGTCCCTTCAACCTTCAAACCCCACCCCGGGCGCACGGCCTCAGATTAGCACGAAGACAGGCCAGGGCGTCTCGCCACCATCCATGGCCAGCTGCCACTGTTTGTCTTGCCTCCACCCCCTTGTCTACCTCAGAAACAGTGGAATGTCGAACTCTGTGAATTCCACTGCTTCACAGAAATTTGCTTTTAATGTCAAAACGTTGTATAGATTAGAGTGGGGGCAGGGAAATGCAGGCAAAGCAGTGCTCCTTAGGGGAAGAACACCACCACACACAGCAAGTCCTTCGTGCTTCAATCATCCCTTCCGGTGTCACTGGCCGTAGGATCTTGTCGGAAATCGGGTGAGATGGTTAGGCCGAGAATTTCAGTCGTGAATATTTCTGCGCTGATTTCGTCTGGAAGTTCCTCTTCATAGCACATTTCTGAACCTAGCCAAACAAGAAAGAAAACAAACGTCTTGGTAACGATTAGGTTTCTAACTCAGAAGTGTTTTCCAAAAATACAAGGAGACAGTACTAGAAAGTGAGAGGTGCTTCGTGCCGTGGTTTGGCCTTGATTCCTTGAACACTCGGGGGTGCACCCTGGTTAAAGTCCTTCCTTTGCGGTCTGGAGCACTTGCCACTCGGGCTCTGCAAACCTAATTGGAAAGCCTTAAGCACAGGGATTGCTGGGGTTACTGTTTCAAGACACCTAGGAACACAGCTTAAATACATGACGATTGCAAAAGATACATTTGAGACCCCCAGTACACAAGGAATGGGGTGGGGGCATGCAGGCTGGAAACCACCCGTCAGATCCCGGACTCTAGAACTGAGTTTAGGAAACTGGGGGCAGACAACACAAGAAGAGGGGGGCGGAGTCCTGGTGGGGCATCTTTGCTTCTGACTCCAGCGCGCCCACAGGGTCATCGGGCCAGGCTCCTGGGCTTGTCACTGTTGTCGCTGCCACACTGGCAGGCCCAGGAGAAGGGTCTGGATCGATTCCTGCTCAGTGTAAGTTCGCAACCCAAACTTCAGGGTCAGTTTCCTCCCTTGAGTGGACTGGAAGGAGCAGGGAAATCCTCGGCAGGAAAGGAGAACTTGAGGGTGATCTTTAAAAACTTGAAATTCAGGCAGCTTGCCCTCGGGCTTGTGCTGCCTGCCCAGCCGTCTCCGAGTCCTCATCAAGTCCCCCTGACAATTGCTCCTCTGCCGAAACAGTTTCCCGGCTGTACCCTGGACTGGGGGCCGGAAAGATGAAGACCGGGTGAGTGGACGGACGGGAAAAGCAAGGCCAGAAGACACGAAGGACAGGCACGCGCGGGGACGAAAAGCCTTCATCTCTTGGGCGTGACCACCGCTCACTGGCCTTTTCGTGACTTATTCATGTGGGGTTCCCAACAGACGTGCTTCCTTGGGCACAGGGGATGAGGGAGTGGCTTGCACCCGTCAGGAGACATAAGTGCACGCAAGGCAACAGCAGGTCTGCGAGCCGGGCCACACGCCTGCACGGCGCCAGGGCCAGTACCTGTGACAGCGGAGGCGGCGGGCTCGGATTTCCAGCCCTCGGGATTCAGTCCCAGCAGCGTCGCAAAGCAGTCAGACATCTCCTCCTCCGTCATGTGCTCACCTGGGTGTCGTGAAGGAAAAAGGGGGCCGGTCAGCTCTGGGGGCTCAGCCTCTAGTCAGAGATTAGTGCCATTGTTCTGAGGTCAGAAAGAGAATTATTCCTTTTGCTTGAGACACAAAGACAGACCGCAGCGGTGTCCAACCTTGTGGCTTCCCTGAGCCACAACGGAAGAATTGTCTTGGGACACACAAAAAATACACTTACACCAATGACAGCTGATGAGCTTAAAAAAAAAAAAAAGAAAAGAAAAGAAAAAAGGTACCAAAAAAAAAAATCTCATAATGTTTTAAGAACGTGTTGGGCCGCATGCAAAGCCATCGCGGGCCGCAGGTCGGACGTGCCTGGTAGGGAGCCTCATGTTACTGTCACAAATACTCCCTCCTATCACGTTAAAAACAGGACTCCAAAGAGGAAAATACACTGGGGCTTGTATGGAGAAGTCGGGGTGTGTTCAGAGAAGACAACTTTCCCAGAAAGATGGCCCTGGCTTAGTTTCAGGGTCGCCCAAATTAGAACCGCCAGTTTGACGAAGACGAAATGGTCGCCCAGAGAGAATGTCTGCTTGACTTCCTCACCTACAATCAAGAGGGAAATAGCAGGTGAAAGGGACGATTTTGACTTGGGTGTAGTTTTATTTCACAATTGCACCCCACAGTAGGCGAATCCCGCAACGGCCCTGTGACGAGGTGGGCCGGCACTTCTGTTCCCATTTCACACGTGAGGACACTGGCTCTTGAGATCACAGGAAGTGGGGACATGAGTGGCAGTCTTCCGGTCCCCCCGTGACCCCACGTTTGCCGGCGACGTGGGCCGGGAGGCACCCCCCTCATCCCGGGAAAGATGCCTCCCCGAACTGCGCTCTCCCCAGGGAGCACGGCCCAAGGGTGTCAGGAGAGTTCCCTGTTTGTGGGTTTGTGTACCTTTAGTTAGAAGCAGTTTCAAGAACTCTTCTCTTTGAATAACCTTCTCCCCTTTGGAGTTGGTGTAACCAAGGACGTCGAAGCTTTTCTTGATGGTATACATGGTGTTACCAAAAGGGGGCCGGTGGTTAAGGTAAATTTTGAGGAAATTTGGTAAGTTGATTTTGTCAATTATCTCTCCAGTGTCCACATACTCACTGAATTTGATTTCGTTAAACATATCTTCAATCTAGGGAAGAGGTTTAAAAAAAAAAAAAAGACTACAGTAAGCAGAAAAGACGAATGCATGCAGAGCCTGGCAGAAGGACGGCCCCGCGGACAGGACCACGTTAACGCAGTTACGATGTTGTCATGTTATAGAATCTGACCAGCTCATAAAAACGGGGCGTTCTCTGTGCCAGACCCTGTACGTATAGGCTTTTGTCTCCTGCTTTTTTCCTTTAACGTTGTGTCTTAGTAATCACCCAGTACCTATTTTTGTGATTATTATGCTTTGTATGGCCTTGCTAATTACATGTGATTATAATATAAATTATAATTTATAATTGCATAAATTATAATCTCAATGATAGATATAAATTATGAATGTAATACACAATTTCACTCAAGTCAAGATTCGGGGACTAACCCAAAGAAGACAAGAAGGAACCCCCAAGTGCCTGGGGTTACTCATGCCCAGATCACGCCCAGAGCACAGTCCCCTCCTTCGGTGACTCACCTCTAACTCCTCTCCCGTGTGACGGATCGCGAATCACTGCCCGACAGGCAGTGCTGGCAGTCCCTGCACCCCTGACATTTCCCTCCTGAGCAAACTTTGCAAGTGTTAGTTTAAAGGCAGGTTCTGCTACGGCGTCAACAAAGTTCGTGCTCAGAGAGGACGCCGAGAGCCTCCCCAGCGCCCCAGTGTGACGCCGACTGGGGGACAGTGGGTGGCCCACTATCCTGCCCAGAGCGCTCGGGGTGGCGTCCCAGGCTGGCCTGTCCAGAGTAAGGCAGTGAATGGTTCCTTCAGTTCACTCCCGGAGCTTTGCGTGTTCTGACACCCAGGCACCGTTCCCAGAGATCCCGCTTTAATTCGTGTGGGGTGGTGCGTCTGAGCAGTCATATATTTTTAACAAGCTCCCGAGTGGTTTGAATGTGAGGCGAAGATGAGAGGAGCATGGCTGTAAGGCAGGGGCATCAGGATGACCAGGCGGGCTGGAGAAAACACAGACTGCTGGTCCCATGCCCAGACTTTCTGACTCAGTGGGTGTGGGACGGGGGCTGGAAGTCCATCTTACAAGTCCCCAGGTGAGGTCCGGGCCGCTGGCCCGGGGGCCACAGCTCTGCAGACCAGCACTCTCAGACCACAGGGGTTCACGGAGGTGATCCTCGTGCTCAAAAGAATCAGTACTGGGCTCATGACTTTCACTGGGGCGTTAACGGTGGGCGGCCACTGTGGCACAGGCTCCTCTCCTCTGGGCTACATCTGTCTCCTCCATCAGGCTGGAGCAATGGCTTTCATCTGAATTTCCTCAGCAGCTCAGTCTGGAGCCTGGCACATCATAGGGGCCAGAGAAACGATGACAGAATGAAATAAATAAAGAACATGGGCACGAGTGAGGCCACGGAAGAATGTCTCTTAAAATTCACAAAAGGCTTGTTTAGAAGAACCACTTACTGCCCTAGTTAATTGAGTTCAATTCACTGATAGTTAGTAAGCACTGGGTTTCGCGCTGGCCAAATAAAAGGCAGCCTTCCGGTTTAGGAGTTTAGGGTCTCAGGCAGTCCGCAAAGATGTATGAAACACCTACGAATGCCAGGCCCGGGTCTGGGCTCTGTGGAAGTACGCTCAGAAAACAGCATAGACACACGGAGAGAGAGAACTAGCAGGAAGAAGGCTCTGGCACTGCAGTTCTTGGAGAAATACCTGGGAGCTTTTACAAACTACTACACCCAGGCTCTGCCCCTCGGTGTGATTGACGGGGCTGGAGCCCAGGCATCAGTATGTGTCTAAGCACCCTCAAGTGATTTTAACATGGTTGCATTCCATGGCTCTAAAAGATTCGGTGCCAAAATGCAGGAGATCAACATCAAGGGCTGGAAGAACTCTCGGTTAGGTGGGCCTGGAAGGCTTCCCTGAAGAGGTGGGCCCGGAGGACAGCCTCCAGGGATCCAGCCAGCGTGAGCGGAGGGGTGGGGTGCGAGCGAGGGGAGCCTGCAAACCCCTTCAAAGCACTTCCGCACGTCTCCTACCGCTGCTGTGACGACTGGCTACACACGGAGGGGCACTGAGCACACACAATCTGACCTTCCGGGTCTCCGTAGGGCCGAGTTCCTTCCGGAGCTGCCTGTCACCTCCCAGCTGCCAGAGGTGCCGCCAAGCCCTGGCTCACGGCCTCTTCCACCTCTGAAGCAGCTGTCCGGTCACTCGCTCTGAGCTCCTCCTCCCTCATTGTGTCTCCTCCTCTGACTCCGCCTCCCTCTCACGAAGAGCCCCGTGATCACGCTGGGTCCACTGGCTAACTCAGGACAACCTCCCTGTCGCAAGGTCCTTAACTTAGTCATACTTGTCAAGTCCCTTTTGCCCTCTAGGATAACACATTCACGGGCTGCAGGGATCAGCGCGCCGACAACACCTTTGGGGCCCTGCCTGCCAAGCTTTCCACTTGTGTTGACAAGTCCTGAGGAGAGCCAGAGGGTCAGGGTTCCGCCACGGCCGCCAGGGCCTTGGTGCCAACTGCAGGTCGGAGGGGCAAACTGGTGGTCCAGGGGCTGAATCTGTGGACGTGCTTTGTTTGCTTCATAAGATGCTTCAAAAAGTAGGAGATTCCATATAGAGATCTATCTGAAAAATCAGAGGAGTCTGGTGATGGTCGGCCTGCATTTCCGGATGGTGAGAGTTGGGCGGAGCCGAGAAGAAACTGTCCCCTTCAGGAACATATGTTTTCTAGCATTGACAGCATGACATCCAGGCAAGTGGGGGTCCCTGCCCTGGGCCAAAGACTTACGAGGGCCCCCTCTGGCTACCCCGTCCTCAGAGGGGTGTGTAGGGCCACGGGGAGGTGCCCATCTAGATCCCATGCTCCCCCAATCTAGACCACACTCGGAGAACCTTGAACCCCAGGCTCCCCTCCCCCAAATAACCCATGCCCACTTTTAGGGCCTGTGGGGGTTTCTTCCAGAGGTCATCCTTCTGAGAGTGAGCTGCATCCCTGGTGTGCCCACCCACAGGCCTGAAGGGTGGCCAAGGAGGGAGCCAGGGTGAAAAGTAGGTGCTCACCAGCCTGTCTCTCCCCACGCTGCCCATCCAAGTGCCAAACTTGGAGGAGCCCGGAATTCTCCATGTGAACCAGCTCGCGTTAGAGGAAGAACTGTCAGGGGAGGTAGTTAATCAACAGCTTGTGGCTTGCTTTATAACTTTCAAAGATTTAGACACACGGCAGCTGGGCCTCTGCCGGCACTGCTGGCACAGGCCCCGTGACATGAGGGTGGCCTGCTCCTGGGGGGGCTGGCGTCCCCTCGCCCAGGATTATTTCACTTCCGCCTCTGTCATTCACTCCCATAGGCCTCTGGGTTTGGGATCCTGCTGTCAGCCACAGGAAGCCATTGATGGCCTCGGAATTATGTTTTATAATTAAGTTTTATAGCCTCCCTGTTAAAAGGAGGGGAACTTGATCCATTTGAACTGGGGCCATTGCTCGTTTTGATAAACAAGCCCCCTGGCGTGGGTCGGGCTCTCCTGTAAGAGTTTCACAGACGTGCAGGCTGGGAGGACTCTCCCGGCTCCTGACGCCCACCTCCCGGCACAGAGCGCTCTCTAGAACATCCTCCACACATGAGCAGACAGTCTTTTGTCACAGCACATCACCTCCGCCGCCCACCCCTCTCCCTGCCACTGTGCCAGGGCTCCTGCGCTGACCTGGGGCAGGGGAGGGGGCGCCAAGGTGCAGGTTACAGGGCTGAGCAGCTCCACGGCGTGGACACGTCTAGAGACACCTGCGCTATTTATGCATTGCTCTGTGACTCACAACTGCCCCCTGCTTCCTCCAGTAACTATATCTGGGTGACAGCTGCCTCCCTCCCCAGGAGTGGGACATGCCATGGTCAGGTCCTGCCCATCGGGTGCAGTCGCAGGGGAAAAAGCAGCCTTTAGTGGTCGGCCACAGATCTCTCCCCTTCCGTCGTGGTGGGTGACAGGGATGACTGGCCACCCACAAGGCCTTTTCTGGCGACCTTCACCCAGCCCCTCATCAGAGCCTGGGCTTCAGACGCCTCAGGGTCCATCTTCCCCACCCCAGGTGAGTGTCTTAAAAGGTTTTTCAAATCGGAATGATAAAAGCTTCATCTTGTCACAAACCCACAGTCGGGGTTTGTTGGCTAAGAGCCCAGGGCCTGCCTTGCAGCTGCACATGGGCGTGGTGCGGGGTAGAAACATAGCGGCGGTTCCTCATGCAGTTCCATGTGGACGCGCCCCTGCCGTCAGGAGCGTGTGCAAGAGAAGGGAAAACACGCCCCCACACATGCACCGGTACACAAACATTCACGGCAGTGTTACTCGTGATGGCCTCAGGGGGACACACCCCAAACGCCCACCAGCTGATGAAAAGAAAAAGGGAGAAGGAACGGCGTAGGGCCCGCCAGACAGGAAGGAAGCACGGATTCGCTCCGCGTGGGGGTGCCGGAAAGCAACGAGAGCAGCCAGACACGCGAGACGGCATTCCGCGTGGTTCCAAGCACAGGACAAATGTCACCAACAAGCAGATGCGAAGGGACAGGACGTGGGGAGTGACAACCAGGACCCGAGGGGAGGGGCGATGCCGGTGACGCTCATGCCCTAGGGATCAGACAGGGGGATGCCTGCACAGTTCTGTGAGCAAACTAAAAGCCATTTAAAGTGCACTTCAAATGGGTGAAAGGATGGAGCCTGAGCTACGTCAATCAGGTTGTAAAAGAGAAAGGAAAAGCAGGTGCAGGTGAAGCCGTGACAAAGCCAAGGAACAGAGCAAATAACAGTATTTTTCAACCTTTTCCCACCATCACTACGACGTACCTCCCCGTTATAATCACGTAACCGGTAAAGGCTGCCAGTACATGCTTGCTATAAAAAATTCAAACCGTGCAGGCACCAAGAAGAGGAACCGAGGCCCTGCAATTCCCCATCCCAGGCTCTGCTGTCTTGGCTGCGGGGGTTCGTCCTTGTTTGTACTGACGCATGTGTACAAACACCATGGGGCGTAGGGCTGGCCAGCTGGGGTGCGGACCCCGGCTCTGTCCACGGCAGCTGAGTGACTGTGCACGCGTCCTCCCGCCCGAGCCTCCCTTTACCCATCTGTAAAACGGGGTCAACAAAAGCGCTCCGCGTGGTGAGGACCACGGCGGAGGGCACAGGCAGGTTCCCGGCGCGCAGCGGGAGCTTGGGAAGGCCAGTCCGTCGTGGCCGTGGGTGACGTTATTACAGCATCATCGTCGCCTACTTTCCTTTTCAGTGGCTGGCTGCCCAGCATCCCAGGATTTCTTTCTTTACGTGCTGTAAGTGTGAAAAACAGAAATCGCTGTGTCTTGCCCCGACCTCAGTGCAGGGAGGGGCGGTGCTCAGTGGTGTAGGGACTTCAGGCGACCAGGAAGGCCTCCCTAGAACACCGAGCCATTTCGCTTCCCTTCAGGATGGAAATGACCCCCGTTACTTATGTTTTGGAGCAAACCCAACGTACTGAGGGCCTCTTTACAAAGTGCAAATTTCCAGACTCCCATGGGGTCTTTATCAGAGCAGAACCTGTGCCCACGATCCTTGGCTCAAATTCCCCCTCCTCATATGGGGGAGGCCGTACCGTTTGGCCACGGTCCCTCGATCCCAGCTGGGACCACAGTTTAGACACAAAGATTAGCACGCAGGGCTTTGGGAGGATTTGCTAGTTTATCTTTCTGGGTTTTGTTCTGAATACAAAAGCAACACATGCTGCATGCTTGTAGTTAAGAAAAATTAAATAGTACAGAAATACACACATACCCCCCCCCAATTCATAACCACAGCAGCTTCTAAGGAGCGTGGGTGCCAGTAAATGGGAAGTATTTTCAGCAGTAGGTCCTCTCGATGGGCTAATATTGCAAGTTAGGAAAGAGAAGTCAAGAGCCAAACTGCCAACCTCTCAGCAGAGGGAGAAGAACGGGGTGCTTCGGGGGTGCTCCGGGACAGGGGAGGGAGTGTGACCCCTAACAGGGGTTATGTGTGACCCCTTCTGGTGATCCTCAAACTTTCAAGAAAGTGGTCTTGCATGAGGGGGCTGTTTTTGTGGGAGTAGAAGGAGGGGCTGAGTGTCAAGTCTGGAACAACGTGGGGTAGACAGGATCTGCACACGCACACGGGGGAGCATGGAGGCCAGGAAAGATGAGTCTCCAGACCCGCCCCAAAACTCAGATGGGCTGGGCTCCAGCTGGTACCAGAGGACCCCCGCGGACAAGGGTTAAGTACAGAATGCTGAGTTTTTTATAGTAGCCCCAGCCCTTAGAAACCAGTGTCATTAAGGGTTTGAAACATTCTTTCAGAGTTTAGCCAGGTTCATAGGAATATATATGTATTATCATTAAAGAAATGAGACCATGCTTTACACGCTGTTTTGCCATTTATCATTTAACAACAAATCCGACGCATTCTGAGTCAAGGACACGCCCACTTCACTCTTTATGACGGTGCAGTGCAGCTGCGCCTCATTTGCTACCTCCCACCCCTGCCGACGGGCTGACAGACAGCGGATGGATTAGTATAAGCTATGGTGCCTGTGGCTCCCCCGTGCCATCGCTGTCCGTTTTGTGAGTTTTTCTGCGGGATCACACTACGTGTGCTGGGTCCAAAGCTACGCACATTTAAAAAGTTAAGTGCTTGTTTATTTTCCTCTTTAAACATCACCAACCAATGCCAAAGCTCCTGACTACACCAAATCCTTAGGGCTACCACTACTTACTCTGAGATCAAATAATAATGGCAGGGGTCCTATTTTCCTCATTGTCTTTGCACTCAAATATGACCAAGGCGCATCATTCACTCGTTCATTCGCTCATTCATTCGCTCATTTGACAGCGTTTGCTGAGTCCACGATGTGAGTACTTGCCCGGCACAGACCTCTCTGCCAGGACTAACCTTCCATTCATAGCATTAAGCGGATTCGCTACTGTTCTTCACTGCAAAAACGTACCATGATTATACGACGCTCTGCAAGCTAAACACAAATGTAGCCCCCAGTGACCAGGGCACACATGTGACACAGGGGCCCTCCCCCAGCGTGATATTATTCCCAAGTCCCAGACGAGAAGCATTCAGAGGGCTAGATGAAACTTTCTCTGATGTGAAACAGCTATAGAAACGGGGATACCTTCTATGATGTCATAAACAGCTCAAATCTTCCACTGAAAGAACAAAGATTTGTAAGAGCGACCCACCCAGACGCACGGGGGCTGTGGCCTGCTTCTGTGCAGGGCTCGGCAAAGGACGTGAGGGGTGAGGAATTCTTTGGGGAGGGTTAGGTTCTTGTATAGCGTGGCTTCAACTTACCACACTGACTCGACCCAAATCCACAAGGCAGTTCTAACGGCGTAAAAATAATAATAATAAAAATAAAATAATAATATATACATACATACACACACACACACACACACACACAATGCATAGCTTTTGGGAGGCTGGTTTGAATCTCTGTGTCCTAGTCTTTTATGCAACCAAGTGCTAAAATACTCTGTTAGCCAGTTACACACCCCGGGCAGCTTCTTTGGCCGGGGAGGGAGGAGTGCGGTGGGGAGGGGGGGCGGGGGGGAACAGCTGCGTTATTACAGGAAATGTTTCATTAACCACGACGAAGCCTGGGTCTAAGTTTCAAAGTCCTGAGAACGCTGTTATTAAAATCGCTATAAATCTGACATGAAAACAAGAAATCAACAAGTCCTCCCTGTGCAGCTGCAGATATGACCTAACTCATCAACTTACACCGTCTGCACACTGATGTGGCTACATGTCAATCACAGGGCCTTCAGAAAACATCTTCAAAGAGCAAATGTGGGGTTTTTGTTTGTTTGTTTGTTTGTTTTGGGTTCTAAGTGGATGGAAAACCCTGGAGTTGAAGGGATTTATAAAGACCCTGGGGCACTGGTGCTCCCCTTCCTGGCAGTGGGGGGAGACTCACACAGGCCAGTGAACACCTTACAACAACCATTTGTATTTCTCCGTGTTTTCATGTTTGTAAATAATGCTCAATGTCACCTACAGCACGCATTGCAGACTAAATTTTTTTCTGGCTCTCTTTTACTCATCAGTGAGATTTTGCAAGGCTGTTAAGCTTTATCATCTTTTTCCAACATTAGGATAACTGAGCGCATGTTCAATGACCATACTTCCTTGCTTCCACGGGAAGCAGGAAAAATGGGTTCCCCAGTGCACACCCCTCCTTCTTCCATACTTCGTATGGCAGGTGGGTGGTAGTTGCAAAGGTTAAACACCCAGAATTCCCTTTGCAACAGCAGAACTGCAGAGAAGGACACTTTTAAATGAGCCCAGGGTTGAAAATGAAAAATCCTGAATGAGAAGACTGCCATCAGTTTGATGACTTTTGGTTATTTAACACACTTTTATCCATTTCCACCAGCAGCACACAGAAAAAGAAATGAGCAACACAATGAAAAGGCAATCTACTGAGTGGGAGAAGGTATTTGCAAACCGCACATCTGGTGAGGAGTTAATGTCCGAAATACATAAGGAACTCATACGACTCAAGAGCAAAAAAAACAAAACAAGTAACTCATTTAAAAAACGAGCTCAAGACCTAAACAGACACTTTTCTAAAAGAAGATATTCAAATGGCCAAAAAGTACATGAAAAGGTGTTCACCACCACTCATCCTCAGGGAAATGCAAATCAAAACCACAGCGAGAGAGCACCTCACACCTGTTAGAATGGCTGTCATCAAAAAAACAAGAACTAACACGTACTGGCCAGGATGTGGAGAAAAGGAATCCTTGTGCACAGCTGGTGGGAATGGACAGAGAAAATACGGGGTGTGTGTGTGCACTGTATACATACATGGTTACTGAGGATGTTGATACACATATATACAAATCTGTACATATACACACATATACTCTGTAAAACAATGATATATATATACTGATATATACCTATATGTACCATATAATGCCAATTCTTTGTTTCAAAATATAGATCTATCTAGGAGTTCCCTGGTGGCGTAGTGGCTTAAAGCTTCGGCGCTGGCACTGTCAACGCTGCGGCCTGGGTTTGATTCCCAGCCAGGGAACTACCCACACACAAAACAAAAAATAAATAAATAAAAATAAAATATTTATTAAAAAAATAGATCTATCTATATCCATACATAATATGATAGAAAGAAGTCCACCAAAATGTTAACAGTGATGATCTCTTGAGTCATTTCTATTTTCTTCCTTAGAGTTCTATATTCTAAATTAGAAAGAGTTATAAAATTAAGATATATCCTTTAGAAATCATGTTTTCAGAAACTTTTTAGTAAAATGGAAAATGTTTATAATATCAAGTGAAAATATAGGATAAAAAATATGTATTCACTATGGTACCAATTAGTTTTTAAAAATTATCTATATACTCACTTTTATATATCCAAAAAAAACCAGGAAAATACTAATGACTGTTAAGTCTATGTCACGGGATCATAAGTAATTATTTTCTTCATTCCACTAGTTTTTGTTTTGTTTTGTTTGGGTAGTTCCCTGGCTGGGAATCAAACCCAGGCCGCGGTGTTGACAGCACAGAAGCCTAGCCACTGCACCACCAGGGAACCCCCTCTTCGTTCCACTTGCGTCATCTTTCCCAAACTTTCTACAGTGAGAAAGAAAGTGTTAACATTTCAAGTCAGAAAGAACGCACCATCAAGTTCATTTTGAACCGTTTTCTCTGAGGAACACTTTCCCTGGGCGCCCTTGGCAGCTGGAGGGGTCCTGTGAGGTCATGAGGAGAGACTGCACCTACTGAGCCCCACAGCCCAGGATGAGCACCCCGCTCCCAGAGGCACCCCAATAACACGGGCCAGGTGAACAGCAGCTACACAGGAAATGACCCCAGCACTGAGCATTCACGAAGCTCGTCCTGTGCACTTGGGAGGGGTTGTCCGGCTAATTCCGAAGCTCACGCTCTTACGACATGGCACTCTGGTGAGAAATGTGTCCTTTAGGGATGTCTTCAAGGGAAGTCTGTTTCTAAGAGGCGCGCCTGTTGCGCCGCGCACCTTTCTGATCCATTTATGTGAGAGGAATGTTAACCGTTCACTTTGACCTGCGGTCAGGCTCCCAGGGGTCGTTTTCGGAAGCGCCGCTCCGCCCCGCCCCGCCCCGCCCCGCCCCACCTACCTCCTCCTCCGACGGGTAAAAGCCAACCGCTCTCATGACGAGAGGGAGCTCCGCCAGGCAAATGTGTTCCGACACTTTCCTGGTCTCCATTGTGTCGATACCTTGACTACGGAGCTGAGAGTAGTAAAAATAGTCTTCCAGCTCCTACGTGGAAATAAAATGGAAACACCACATGCATTTCGGCTTAAGTCTGAAGCATCCATTAAGACTTCAAGGACATTTTCTAGAAAGTATATTCTGGGCTCAGTGGGGGGAAAGAGCACTTTGGGAAAAAGCAGAGAGGGTTTTAACCCCGGACACACGGGCTTTACACACTTAACTAGGTGGCAGCAGGCAGCGTTTACTCTGAGGACAATTACCCTGTAGAATTTTCCTTCCCTGCCACCAGACACCAGATCGTAGAACGGGGTCAAGTCCTGGCCTCCGAGGGAAACCGCTGCGTCCAGGGCACTGGAAGAGGAACGTGGCTGTCAGAAAGTGTGGGAGTGGGGCAGCCCCGGCCGGGAGGCCGCCCGCCGCGCCCCCGTGCCCTCAGCGCCCCTGTGAACTTGGTGAGGACGTGCCCTTCAAAATGAAGCTGCGAATGGAACGTGGGGTCGTGAGCGCGGCCCGCGGTGGTACGGGCACCTGCCGCAACGATGGTGACACTGGCTCGTTGATGAAAGGGCAGGCGCTTGGCAATGTCTGCAATCTTTGGGGAACCGCCTCTCCTGGGAGTGGGGGGTGGGGCGCCGTGTGCGGAAGCCACTGGCCTCCCCAGCAGGGCGGCTCTGCCTGTAACTTTAGATCTGCATGTGGCCAGAGCCAAAAGCATGGGGCAGTGCAGGTGGACTGCCAACACTAATTGCTTCCATAAAAACTCGGGAGGCCACAAGGGACCCAGTCCAGGCAGATAAAAATAACCCTCTGCTCTCTAACACGGGGTCAGGTTTTCCAAAAATAGGCCTTTCAGTGGCAAGAAAACCTACTTCTTGCATGAGACCGACTTTGCCTCCTACAAAATGCTAATAATGTGAAGTCATTATAGTCATTATAATAATCCACTAACTGATTTCTGCTAATCAGGCCGTTGGCCTCTTTGCGGGTTATTACAGACAGCATGCTTCAGGGCAGACCACCTCAGCCACGTGGTGGGGTACCCGGAATCTGGAGTCAAAGGGACGTGCGTGTGAGTTCTGGCTCTGCCACTTGCCAGCAGTATGACCATGGGCAAGTCACCTCCCCGGGCCTCAGCTTCCTCTTCTGCAAAAGGGGAATAATGACAGGGTCTGCCTCACAGGCTGCTGTGACAACTAAATAAGGGAATGCAATGAAGGCTTTGACACGAAGCCCTTTATTTTTCTCCTGTGACGTGTGGGCTAGAATCACAAAGACCTGCACGAATCCCCACCCCACCATTTATTTACTCCACTGCCGGAGCGGGTCCCTTGACTCTCAGAGCTGGCTTCCAGGTCTGCACACCGGGCGTCCCGACAGCCCCCACCTCCCAGGGTGGCCTTGAGGACGAAGTCAGATGGTGTATGGGGTGCATTCAGCACCGGGCGGCCCAGAGAAGGTTCACTATGGCGGTCAGGATTATTGTCACTGTTGACTGGGTACTGGTGTGCACCTACACCTCTTTTAAAAGAGTCAGCCACAAAGCTGTGCTTTCTTGGGGACCCAGCACAGGCTCTACGCAGGCAGGCTGTGTTTGAGTCTGTGGTGCTGGCATGCCCTCCCAGCTTTGGGCTGTGATATTAGCCAGCAAGGCAGGTGTCCAGTGGAGAGGGCTCCCTCTCTGTGGCCTCCAGGCCAGGCCCAAGCCCAATCCCAGCAAGCTCTGTGGGCAGTGAAGCCTCTTTTAGCCATGTGGTTCTGGAGCAGGGCCAGGTAAACGCCAGAAGTGACATGGAGCAGGCCGTCACCACCAGGAATGTCTGAGGGGACGGGCTCACAAGAGCTTCGGGTTCTCTGGGAACAGCCCTCCGGCAGTCAGGACTAGACTGCATCCCCTGCTTCCTGGCCACTGCCAACTGACCCGAGAGAGCCAGAGGGAAGGGGCCGAGGTCTGTCCCACCAGAGCCGAGGGAAGAGGCAGACTGTCTCTGGTGGCCGCGGCAGTCTGTGCAATTTGGGAACTGTCAGCGGCCGTGTTCCGGCCCAGTGACAGAACCCGATCCTGCAGAGAATGAAGCCAACAGCACCGCGGAGCAGACAGCACACGCTGAGGGCACCTGAGTGTGCACTGTCCCCACGCCTCCCGCAGGGTGGCTACCTGAAGTCCCCGGGACCTTCTCATAAATCCCCCTTTCCAATGCTTGCAACAACAAAAAAGAGGTCACTGGGGCACAAAAGGGAAGTACGCTTACTGAAAACCCACTACGTGCCCAGACAGACATTCAGTACTTCTGGGAAATGAGCTAAACAACGCTCGAGAAGCAGGGGAGAAGCAGGGAGCATCATGGTAACTAGCACACAGTAAGTGCTCAGAAAATGCTCCCCAGGGGAAGAAGAGGAGGGCCAGTGATGGCCATCACTACCCTCAAAGCCAAGGAACTGATGGAGAAACAGAGACTGAGAGCAGTTAAGGGGCTTACCTGAGGTCACAGGGCTCCTGGTCTTTCTGTTCCTGCCTGAGCCGGCAGCAGGATTACAGGTAGGTGTGAGGTCAAGCCTAAGAGGTAGTGGGCTGGGGTTTTAAAACAGAGGCCAGACAAGGAGAGGAAAGGGGTGGCACGCCAGCAAAGGCTGGGAGAAGGGGCAGGGTGTGGGGTGAAGGTGAAGGCAGGGTCTCCGGGGGAGGCTTGCTGGGCCGAGGTGATGGCCCGAGGGCGCACTGGCTCCAGGCGGGACGCGGGCCTCAGTGCAGCTCACCCTCCACTGGCCATCAGCAGACGGGGTAGGGAATTCTGTTTCTTTGCTTCTTTAGGGTTTTTATATTTCTTCCCAGTAGCGGAGCGCTGAACATATTAAGACACCAGAAGCACCAATGAAGTGCTAATTAGTTTATAATGATCCTTTGTCCCCACAACAGATTAAATTGAAATTTCTCAGAAGCCTGGACGCTGGCCAGACACAGGAAGGCGACGGGACAGCGGGTGCCTTTTATTTTATTTTAATTTTTGTTAATCTCTACCTTTCCAGATCCCAAGATGATTGAGAAGAGGACAGAAATGAAAAAAGGAAGATTCTGTTCTCCCCCCCGGGAGTCGTGTGCCCCACGGTTTCAGGTAACAGCGGAGGTCTCATTGGACAGCTCACCTCCAGCTTCTAAATTCCCAAATTCCCAAGGTCTGCTCTCTTAGGTGAAGGTCAGGGCTGCAACTATGAAGACGATCTGAAAGCACCGCGGTCCCAAAGGGGCTCACCTGGCGGCATTTGCTCACACTCAGGCTGCAGGGACAAGCTTCGATGTCTGCCGTGAAAGAAAGATGTGCACGTGGCAGATGGCACGGGGCACACTTGTACTGGGGGCCATGAATCGAGCTTATTCAGAAAGAAAGGGGCCTCCGAGCTGCTTTTCCTCCGGCTCCTCAATGTGACGCTGCCAGGCCGGGCCATCGGAGGGCCAGGGTCTTGGAGAAGGCGGGCAGGGACAGGAACCGGCCCCGCCCTGTGGCGGCTCACGCACTTGGGGAGGTAAGAGCATCACTGCAGCACGGGCTCCCTTTTTCAGTGACAAAGAGCCTGCCCTCAGGGGCAGGTGCCTTCCTTTAGTGGTTCGTTTATTGTCCTTGGCTCTGTGCTGGGGGCTTTCACATATGAACCTACCAGTCCTTACGAGGGTCCTGTGGCAGCCCCTGTTATTACATTACCCGCATTTCACAGACAAGGAATCTAAGGATCAGAGATGTTAGGAAACCTGCCCTGGGTCGCACAGCCAGCAGAGAGGAGGCTTCAGATTTGAACCCATGTCTGTTTGACGTCAACGTCACACACTCCCCGATGTGCAACCACGGAATCCTCCAGACTCCCCTAAGGCGGAGATGGATGAGAAGAGGAGACAGAACGCAGCTTTCAAGTGAGCGCTTACTGTCCCCGAAACGCCCTCGGGAGATGTGAGCTTACGCTGTCCGGAGGGTGTGGATCTCAGACAACAGAGTGACAGGGGGCATGGTGACCAAGGTGGAATCCCGTGGCCTTGACTGTGAATGCCATTGGTCTCTGACACAGAACAGCAACCTTTGTCTCCACGTTAATATGGACAAATGTCACAGGGAACACTCTGCAGGTGAGGCCCGAGTCCTGGTCACCTTTGTACCCGCAGGCCCAGCACCGTGCCTGGCATGCACTTGGGGTTTCCTACCTGTGGCTGCCACCGAGTGAAAAGCAGGGGTCTGCACTTGACTCCCCTGCGTCACGTACCTTAGGTTGATTGCCCACTGCATCACCGACCGGTCCTGCCCCCCTGCAGTGAAGGCGTAGCGGCCGTCATAGGAAAGGGCCATTCCCGCCACCCCGTTTGGGTGGCAAACAACAGCCGAAGTCTTATGGGGATTGCCATCAACTGGTAAGATCTGCAGTCCAACCTAGAAAGGAATATGCCACAGGATGCTCAGACGCAGATAACGGGGCCCCGGGCCGGGCCCGGCACGTTCACGTGTTACCCACGGGTCTGTTTACTGGAGGGGCCCGGGCGTCAGGGACTGTCTCCGCGTGTGGGAGTCACGTTATACGTGGCCGAGGGTTCGCATACACTGATGCTGGCAGGGCGGTGCCTTGGGAGAGGGACACCAGGTTGCAGCAGGGACACAGGAGGCAAGCTTTCCTCCCGTTTTCACCATCAGACACCCAGGGTGTTCCAGAACAATTCTGCCATCCTATGATTTTATGCTGTTCAATCCAGAAACCGACAACTAAATGTAACTAATTTGTATGCCTTTATAAGGTTTTTTCCCCATGTAAATAAAACAAAAGGAAGGCATCCTTTGGTGGACCATATGTCTTCACTGGGGACGCAGAAAAGACGGTAGGTCACTGCTCAGACAGGCCTCCCGAGCGTCCCCCTCGCTCACCCAATGGCGGTTTTCAGTGCCCTGTGGCTGGGATCGAAGGGGCTGGGCCTGGCCGCGGAGCTGGGGAGCAGACGGCAATACCTTGTCTCTGTTAATGAACACCAAGTAGCGCTTCTGCAGCTCGACGGCCGTTTTCACGGGCAGGATCTGCAGCTGCTCCATGGGAGACCCGTAGACGGGCCCAAGAAGCGTCTTTCTGCGGGAGAGAAATAAAAAAGACCAATCCTTTTTTTTTTTTCTTTTTTTAATTCCACACATCAGAACACAGGTTTTGTGACGAGCTACCTGTCGTGATACCAGAACACAGTTTTAAATTCTGAATTCTGACTGCTGTCTTGTTACCCAGCCGAGCCCGCCCGAGAACCCCGCTCAGCCTCTGCTAACAGCTGCCATAAATACGGGGCAGCCGCTCCAAGCAGCCAATGCCCCGGGGAAACCGGCTGTGAAGAGTGCTTTTAGCGGTGGAGGCTGTGACTTGCCTCCTTGACAGCTGACTGAAGGGAACATTATGCCTCGAGAATGTGTACAGGAACGGGGGGCGGGGGGGGGGGCGACGACGACAAAACCGTGGCAAGAAAGTGACACATGCTGGCAGGATGCAGGCAAACACCCGCTTCCCCAGTGGCGGGCCGAGGGATGAGAACGAGGGTCTGTGTGTTGTTCCAGACCCCTGACATACGGGGGTCTGTGTGCCACGCACAGGCCTCCAAAACGCGGTCTGCGAATCAAATGGTAACGACGCGTGTCCCCGCAGCGGGCAGACTGCCTCCATTCCGGCTCGACCGCGCTAATTAGGAATCGGGTCTGAGGTGACGTAAGCCCAGAGCTGGATTTCTCTGAAACCAGCAAACCCGGCGCTTCAGGACCCCCCTTGTTCGCACAGGCACCTTCTGAGGCCCGAGTCATTTTTTATTCTTAATCACGTATCTTAAATAAAAAATAAAATAAAATAAAGAGGGCCCACAAAATCGGATGCACTTCACACCCCACAACCCCTGGACCTGCCCCTGTGGAAGACTGGCTGGCAGCCATTTCATCTTATTACAATTTCGAGCCCCTCATGGTTTGGCTGTGTCTGCTCCCGGTGTCCCTTGCACCCAGCCCACGTCTGGCGGGGACTCCACGTCTATATGCTGAGCAACTCCATTCAACAGCTTCTGTGTGCCAGGCACCACGGTAGGTGCTTGGGACACAAAAATGTGTGAGATTTGGTTGAATTAAACAGTGGTGATGGTCATATAAAAATAGTATTAATATAGATATATATATTAATATAGATACTCATTGCGAAAGACTTCAAACAATTAGAGCAACTTAAAGCAGGAAATGTAGCCGTAAGTCTACGCTGCCATATTCATTCCGAATCATCAGGGGGAATAGTTTGGGGTACATAACTCGAGAGTTTCTCTCATATGTGAGTAGAGTCCAACCTATGTAATTATACTTTTATATGAAAAAATATAAATTATATAATTTTACAGGAAAATGCATTCATGCTTATTTGGCAACTGGCTTTATTTCCTATTACATCTTGGAGCTATTTCCGTGTTTCTATGGCAGAGAGCTAGCTCGTCTTTCTTTTCTAAAAGCAGCATTGTGCTTCAGTGCACTGACGAGCCATCATTTAACTAATTCCTTACTAATGGACATTTGGATTGTTTCCTTTTTAAAAACATTTTGAAACAAGACATTCTTGTACTTATGTCCTGGCACACCGTGTGAGTACCCCTGTGGGCCTTGGTTCTAGAAGTCAGAGATATGATAAAGTTTAATAGAGGGTAACAAATTGCTCTCCCAAAAGCCTGCCCAGTCTCCACACACCACCACCCCCGCCGCCAGCAGCAGCGGGGGGGGACTGTACCCTTGCCAACACGAGGCACTATTGATCATTTTTATCTTTGCTAATCTGATTTGTGGAAACGATGTCTTGCTTTCATTTGCATCCCTGATACACTAGTGAGCGTCTGCTCATGGGATTATTGGCCTTTCTCTGTGAACTGCCTTTTCGTGTTCTCTTAAATATTTTTAAATGCATTTTTAAAAATTGTCCTGCATGGACAGACAGTTCCTTCCCAACTAAGGTGCGGTCACGAGGCTTTATTATTCCCGCCATTTACAAGATGCTTTTTGTAAGGGGTTCACTTTGCAGGGATGGGGATGTTTTGGAAATAGGTAGGGGTGGAGGTTGTATAACTCTGTGACTGCTAAATGCCACCGAATTCCTCACTTTAAAATGGTTAGTTTTGTTACGGGATTTCACCTCGATAAATTATTTTTTCGGAAAGCCGCTGTCTGCTAATTTCACGTTGCTCTTCAATGGCAGAAACTCCTGTGTGGCACTAAGGCCCTGGTCAGCAACCGTTAGCAGGAAGCTCAAACCTGGGCCCTCTGTCCCCAACCCACCTACTCAGCAAACTCAGATTCCCTCAGGCCTGGGCGTATCTGTGGGATATTCTTTGTCCACAAAGTCTGTGTCCACCAAAGGGGGTGTACAAAGATTCCAGAATCTTCCTAAAACTCCTTTTTTACACCTTTCTTTCAAATGTCTCCCTCCCAGTGTTTTAATCATTTCATTTTATTTAATTGTGCTGGATTTCTCTGAGCTCTGGGCACCTCATCTTCATGCAGTGCTGGGCTCAGAAGGGCTCTGGGTTTGAATCCTGCCTCTGGCACTTGCTAGCCATGTGGCCTTGGGTGAGAATGTCTTACCTGATCTGTGCCTCACTTCCTGCCTCTGTGTCCTAAGTGACAGTGACCAGAGCCAAGCTGTTCACAGGCTCTCAAATTGGAACTTGAAATAGGTGGTGGTGGGGGGGGGGGCTGAGAAACTGACTCATGCACTGTGTTAGGGGGAAGTGCCCCGTGCTCACCTGCACATTTTTGTGGTGGCATTAAAGAGCTTCACTTTGTAGCCGCTGTTGGAAACAAGCAGGAAGCACTCCTTGGTGAGGGGCGGGTACCAGATCATACACGTTGGGTGGCTGCACTGGTCGATTCGGTGGATGTCCAGCACCTCCAGGTGGTCTCTGTGGCTCTTGAGAAGATTATACTCGATCTATAGAGGAGCCCAGATAGACAGCTGTGAAGGGAAGCCAAAGGGAATCGGCCGGCAGTCCATTCCGGGGGAGGCAGTACTGGCCTCCTGAGAGAAGGCTTGGATAGGCCCTTCACCCAGTAAGCTACCGTGATGGAGTATTCATCAGAGCAAGATGAGGAGCTCAGTGCTCTACATACACTGTGCCATTCAACATGACTCCCCTGCCCATTTTAATGATGAGAAAACAGGCTCAGAGAGGTTCAGTGGCTTTCCCAATGTCACACAGCTAAGAAGTGGTAGGGTGAGAATTCAAATTTCAGTCCACTGACTCTAAAACCTGAACTCTCATATGTTATGTTATAGTGTTCCCTTCCCCAACATCTAGGGAACTCTTGGATGGTAGGAACTAATTCACATCTATATCTCAGCTCCTGACAGGCATAAATGAGCAGTCTGCTGAATTTCAACCACAAGTAGGTTCTGGTGCCAGACCAGGATGGATGGATGGATGGGTGACTAGAATAAGGGAGAGAAGGACGGAAGTTGGATAGATAAATACGTGGACTGATTTATTTTGAATCCTTTCGGCTTGATCACATAACACTGTATTTGCCACTGTCCCTAACCTTCCCTCTTATTTCACATCCTCTATGAGTTGTCACGTTTAGGAAACAGCCTGCTCTCAACCCCTGGAACCAAAGGAGGTGTCTGTGAGTGTCGGCTTTCCAAATGTGCCCTGAGCAGAGAGGGCGGCTGAGTTGTCCGTGCTGTGGGGCACACCACCTCCCTGCAGCCCGGTGCACGTCCCAGAAGCCTCTTCACCTAGGACGTGAGTCCTGACACGGTGTCAGAGCCGTGCTAAGGCCAAGTGACAACTCGGAGAGCTTTATGCAACTTCGCTGTCCAGCACACACACACCCCGTATTTTCTCCAGCACACACCCCCCGTATTTTCTCCAGCACACACACCCACCGTGGGCCCGGGTCTACACCAGATGCCAGGGACGTAACAAGAAGGAGACACACGCGTGCCGCGCCCCAGGTCCGTGAACACCAAACCGCTCACCAGGAGTTGGTCCTTCCCAAGGCTCAGCAGTCTGGGCTGATTGCTGTCCAGATGGACCCCGAACAGGAGACTTCGAATGCTTTTGCGATGAGAACGCAGCCTTGCCAAATATTCCCAGACCCGCTGTCCATTCTTTACTTTGATCATGTAAACGGCCACGGTGAAATTTACGTCCTAAATATGAGCAAAAGAGCAGAAGTGATTCCTTCTTAAGTTTTGTGACTTAAAAATCATCTGTATGATTTTCATGCTACTTCTGCTTTCTGAATATTTTATCCGAAAAAAAGAACCTTAGTCTCTTAGAGCGATTAGTAAAATAACTAAAATAACGCCCCTTTTGCAGATGAGAAAATTAAGGTTAAAAGTAGATAAGCCACAGGGAGTTCCCTGGAGGTGTAGTGGCTAAGGCTTCAGCACTGTCAACGCTGCGGCCTGGGTTCGATTCCCAGCCAGGGAACTACCCACGTAAAAATAAATAAATAAAAAAAGTAGATAAGCCACAAAGGCAGTGGGGGCAGAAAGTGTTTCTCTGACACTATAGTGCCGGTCGCTTTTGTCCTCTTTGGAAGCCTTGACTCTTTTTGTCTGTGTGCTCCCTTCTCCTCATCCAGCGACAAAAAATTAGAAGGTTGGGGGGGTGCCCTGGTGTAGTGGCTAAGACTTCGATTTCCAACCAGGGAACTTATCCACATAAAAAAAGAAAAAAAAAGAAAAAAAGAAAAATTAGAAGGTAGGGTTTGGTTGTTTTTTTTTTTTTTTTTTTTTTGAAGTATGATGGCTGAGCGGGAACCGGTCAGAGGGTGGGCCAGACCAGCCAGACCAGCCTCAAGGGACATTAGGTCGCCCTGAAGGGACACTAGGTCGCCCTACGTCAGTGTGCGGATAGGGAGGGTGGGGGACGGCTTTTGGCCTGTAGAGGTGCTGTGCCTGCGGCCCAGGCACGGTGGAGGCAGGCAAACGGCCCAGGGGACAGCACTGTCCGTGGGTGAAGAGGACAGCTTTCTTTCCTCCCTCCCTTTTCAAGGCAAGATGAGACCGTCACTGGCGGGAAGGGGAGGGATGAGAGGTCTGAGGAGATCTTCACTGAGCTTACGAAGCCTATTCACACAAAGCGAAAGAACAGTATCCAAAACATGGATGGGAGACTTTGCTTTGAGATAAATGAGAACGTCGTCTTCTCTAAAGTCAAAGGGAAAGATGAAAGAGTGGGCACAGACAAAGGGTCCCCAAAACGATAGAACAAGCTGTCAGGGCGGCAGAGTCCAGGCTGCTAAGCTCGGAGGCCCTGGTCTTGTTTTCAGGGGAAAATCCTCCCTGAACCCCCATCTCTTTCTCTGACCGCTCTGTGGAGCTGTAATTCACATACAACACGAAGCATCTGCATCTCTCCAGAAAGGAACCCTGCACCTGCTGGCAGTCACTCCATGGCCCACAGCCCACTCTCCAGCCCCTCTCCCTTTTGGTCTTAAAGAAGGTTGCTGATCACCGCACGGTTCTCAGCAGGACACTTACAGCGGATGCCATGTACTGGGAGTCATGGGAGAAGCTTATGTGAGTCACGCTGCTCCTGGAGTATCCGAAAGGCTTGGGGAGTGCGTTCTCCAAGGACATTGCGTCAAGAATGTAAACAGTCCCCTCTGTGAAGCCAGCTCCAAGAATGGCTCCTGAGATCACAAGCCAGAGAACAATGATCAAAAAGGACTTCATTCATTCAAGGGACATTGACTCAGAGCCAGGCCTTGCTCTAGGAGCGGAGGGGACAGTGATTAATGTGACCCCACAGGTCCCTCTTTTCTCCTAGAAGCGTGAGCCCCTGGGACAAGCACCCAGACAATACTAAGCACAGAGGGCTACGGGATCCAGGAGAACGTGTCTCACTCGTCTAGCCTGGTAGGGGCAGTGGGGTCAAGGTAAGCTTCCTGGAGCCGTGGTGGCCAAGGCCACAGCCGCCGGCATCCGTTTTGATTTGGAATCTACGATAGGCTGATAAAAGGAAAATACCTTCCGGGTTGTAGGTCAGGCTCTGCACTCCAAGCCCCTTCTCGAAGACCCTGCTGAAAAGGTATCTTTTCTTTTCATAATCCCACACTTTGATCATCCCACAGAAACTCCCAATGGCGATGAGGGGTTGATACGGGTGGCAGGAAATGGCACAAATGGTGTCCTTGGGCTCTACAAATAACTTCTCAAGTTTGGTCCCATCTGCTGTTAAGTGGTACACTGCCGCATCAGATGTTCCGATGATAAAATTCCTGTTTGCCAAGGAGAGACCAACCGGTATCAGTGTTTGCGGGGAACGGGCCATGCCAGCGATTCTGCTTCTAATTGCACAGGCAACGCCTCTGTTGTCTGCAATTTCGTGACATTATTAACCCAACATTTCCAAAAATATACCACCAATACCCAACCGCTTCCATTTGCAAGTTGAAAAAGCACACATTTCTACATGTAAATTGAGTCATTAAGTATGCAGATGGACAGTCAGTTGTACAATTAGCTAATCTGCACATGCAAATATTCATTTGTGTATGCAAATATGGAGTTTGGTGCACACATACAGACTCGTCCGCAAATACTGCAAGGGTAATTAAGCAGACGCACAGATAATTCAGTCTTGAAATGTTATGGCTATTAATTATCGAATGCCTTTAACCGTACGGTGAGGACAAACTCAGCTTCAAGGCAGGAGACCAACCCACAAGGAAGGAGGCCCGCGGGCAGCAGAGGGTGCAGCCCTTCCCAGCTTCTAGTCGCTGACAATTCTTAAAGTGAAAACAGCGCTTCCTTAGAAAAAACGGTCAGTCATTACAATCAGCCAAGGAGCTGCATCTGCCAGCCAGGGAGAGGCCAGACGGGGAAGGCCCCTTCCCTCGATTTCACATCCCGGGACCAAGGTGAACATTCCCCTGCATGCAAACTAAAAGAAGACATCCATCATTTTCTGACCAATCATGAACAACTTACCTTGTAACAAAAGGGCCACCTTTCAAAGTGTAGTCTGGAGGGTAGTTTGATTTTTCGGTGGGAGGAGTTGCTGAGGTCTTTGAAAAGGACAGAGTTCTTATGGAGCTGAGTTTCAAGTGGCTGTACCAGTTAACAATGGACAGGGTGTGATCATAGAACTTAATGTTGCCCTTAATGTCGCCTGTGACGATATAGCTGAAACGGAGAACAGCAGCTTGTTGAACAGCAGCAGGAAGTACTACCTACTGAACACCCAAATATATGTGGGACTCTGGATTCGGGCTGTTGTAAAAACTTCACATGATAGTGCCCTGTTAGCCTGGGTTTACAGTTACCCTCTTCGCCTCTGGGAAACTAAGGCTCAGAGAGGTTAAGACATTTGCTCAAGGCCTGGAGTTGCCAGATTTAACAAATAAAAATGCAGGATGCCCAGTTATGTTTGAATTTCAGATAAACAATGAGCAGTCTTTTAGTATAAGTATGTCCCAAACATTGCGTGGGACATACTCGGGCCTGGCAAGCCTAGCAGGGTCAGGTGGCTGGCGTCTGCAGGGATTCAGGTGTATCTCACACACAGTCTCTGTTCTGTCCTTCCCCCTCCTCTGAGGTCAGCCGTGTGCAGTAGTGGTAGGCAGTGATTTACATCCTCTGCCATAAGACTCCACGTGATAACAGAGTCCGTCTCCCAGCCCTCCGAAATCACACAAGCTGTCAATGGGGTACAAGCCACTTTACAGGAAAGCACTGCTGTTAGAGGGATTATAAAACCCTGTCCAGTCATCGTAGCCAATGGCCGTGCCGTGTGACAAAATGGCTTTTATTTCCAGTCCTCAAATCCATCCTAAATGAGCTTGCTCTTTTTAAGCCTCTGACATAATTCTAATCATGGGGGAAAGTAGGGGGATGAATTTCCTCTTATACATGCAAAGTGATTACATGAGATTTCTGATTAATAACCAAGGCAGGTGGGCAGAGTAATTGGCTAAAGCATCTTTCACTGCCCTCTGCTGGACAGAAATGGCAAAACAGGCCAAGTGTTTCTAGAAACCTTTTCCTTCATGGGCTCAGTGGTCCTGGTTGGGCTGCGTTTAACGTGGACAGAGGGGAATGGAAGTGAGGCCTGATCTCATCTGGGTCCAGCCCTCAGCGAATTCACAGGTGCTTGCATCATCAATGGAGACCACTGTTAGGCCCATTTCACAGAGAGGAAAATGGAGGCTCAGCAAAGTTCAGTTCCTTGCCCAAGGTCGCTCAGCAAGAAAGGGGTGCATCTGGAACGTGAACCCCTTTCTTTCTGAGGCTAAGCCTTTTAGTGATCACCTACGAGTTCCCACAATCCCTCAAAATCACAGAGTTAGTAAACTTCATAAAGTTCTGTCATATTTCATCTTTTCAGAAGGGGGTGAATGTTATTTTGTAATCAGAAAAAAACAACATGGCTAGTCACGTTATTAAAGTGTGTAAAATTTAGGATGCAAAGTAAGTCCATATATAGTGCAGAAGAAAAAAATCAGTTACTTTTTGTTTCACTTTTTTTTTTTAAAGTAATACATGACTATGATTTTTTTTTAAGAAAAGCAAACCAATTAGCACAAATGAGATTATTAAAAAAATAAGTAAATCCACCCCAATCCTTGATCCTAGTTCTCAGATCTTTCCCTCAGAGGCAACCAATGTTCCCAGCTAATTTCTGTGGAAATGTTCTATGCATATACGAAACACAGGTGCACATTCAGAGGGCTTTAAAATATTTGTTATAACCATCTATGGCTAAGTTAATTACTTGTCAACTATAGTAAGCACAGTGATGCCCTCTTTCTGCAAATGCACCAGTTTACAGGGTTTGATGTAGGGAAGGCCCAGAGAGGTGGAAGCAGATGGCGGTGGGCGGTGCACGTCCCAGACGACCAGCTTCCCTTCCATCGTCGCAGAGAGCATTTGCGTCAAATTCAGATGGAAGACGGACTGGCTAAACTTTCCCACGAGCTTGTTGAATGTCTGCATTTCAAAAGACAGATTATGAGTGACCATTGGTAATAAATATAAAGCACAGCATTTCCCGACACACACGGTGTTTTATAATATTACCCTGAAATATAGTAGGAAAAAGGTAAAGTAAAAAAACAAAACAAAACAAAACAAAACAAAAAAACACTAAAAAAGAACACTCCCCATGGACTGCCATGGTCCAGGCAGTTCTGAACCTCTGACAGTTTGCTAAATGCAAGTGAAGGGCTGTGTACTATGTTAATCATTTGCTTAAAGCAAATGAAAGAGTTGTCAATCACTGTTGATACCTGTTCATCTTCTCTTACTGAGGTTTCAGAGGCTGATAAAGAACCTAACGCCGCCCATCATGGGCAAAAGCATGATTCACCTGTAAGATATCTTAAAATACTTCTCCCAGTCTCCATGTGATCATAAATTATTTTCTCATCATTAGTAATTAAATGCCATACACAGAAATGCCCCTCATCTGACTCCTTATTCAATTTGTGCTACATAAATTCAGGCCCTAGGCCGGCCATCTTTCTTAGACAGTGTCTCAGAGATGCAGGATAGGAAGAACTCAGAGCAGTGAGTGAAGCCCCTCCGTGAACTTTACCAAATGAATGAATGAATAAATCTCAGCAGTCTGTCCTATGATACAGTAAGTCTGCCACCCAAGTGTCTAATTAGGCAGAGAAGATCCTAGGGTTTACCTCTTCTAACTTGAATACAAGAGGGTCAGTAAAATAATAATTGGTCAGCAAGGGCCTCTAAGAGCAGCACTATTTTAACACAAGGCACTTTTATTATTTCCAACTGCAGTCGATCTCGTTACGTGTGGGTTCCGTATTTGTGAATTGGCCTGCTCGCTAAGCTTTATGTGTACCCCCAAATCAGTGTTCATGGCACTTTCATTTGCAGGTATGTGCGTGTGGAGAGCAGTGAAAATTCTGGCGTTCCCAGCTGAGGTCAAACTCCCATACTAGAAACAAGTGTCCCTTTCATGGCTTGTTTAGACCATGTTGTTCCCTTTCTTTCTTTTTTTTTTTTTTTTTATGGTGCTTTCTGTTGGTGATTTTAGTGTTTAAATTGGTCCCCAAATATGGCACTGAAATGCTGTCTAGTGTCCCCAAGCATAAGAAGGTTGTAATGAGCCTTACAAAGCACACGCGGGCAGACCTCAGAGATCCTGCAGGATCAGTTCCAGACCGCTGCAATGAAGCCAGCCTATCTTTCTGCTGGTACAGGATCTTGCCTTCAGCTTGTAAAAAATGTGACATCCATAAAGCGAAGCGCAGTAAAACAAGGGGTGCCTGTACCTGTGTTAGGTAAGTGTCATTCAGGCACGAGTTCCGGAAACATACATAAAACAAAAAGTCCATGGGGAGGTTAGGTGTCTGTCTATTGCTGAAAGTGTTGTGACCCCAGGCTGGCAGGAACCCGTTCCTGTATTTCTCCTAGAAGCGATGGGTCAGTGTTTGCTAATTCAGGTCTACAGAGACTTTTGGAATGGACGTGCCACAAGTAACTACCACTGACTATAGTCATTGGTTGATACTTTGATTTATGAAAAACAGAGTTTGCAGATAGAATAATCTTTCCTGGGTCCATTTTTTTTCTTTCTTTTGGCAAGCCTTTTTAAAAAAAAAAAAAAAAAATTTCTGTAAGTCCTACCCAGAGCGAAGATAGGCAGCAGAAAAATCATGAGGTTCTCACTGAGAGCGGGTGACGTGAGCATCACACGCGGAAATACTGCGGGACACAGGACTCCAGGTCTTCCTCAGATGCCATCGCCGAGGTAAGCAGGCTCATTACAACCTTCTTATGCTTGGGGACACTAGACAGCATTTCAGTGACAATGCTTCCTCCAATACCTGGCTCGCCACCTTCCTATTGGCTCGTAAACCGCTACCCGCCCAGTACCGTTTCTTACCACTCTGAGAGCCCAGCAGCCTGTAAAGGACCCACTACGTTCGACTCCTGTGCCTACGTCACTCCAAGTTACCTTTCCTTCTTCATCACGTGTGCACACACCTTATAAAAGCTGTCACTTTTATGGGCACTTTCTCAAGGTGGCGAACTCGCTTTTCCATAACACTTTATTTCTAAAAATACTTCCATTATTTTCAATTGACAAATTCAAGATGTAAAGGGCCCAACTCAAATTTTCACATCATTTCCCAATGGTTTGATACCAAGACATACAAAGAGTAGCTCAGAGTGACTAAGCTGCCACATACGTATTTATTCTCCACAAAATCTGATGTGTAAAAAAGCCACAGGAATACTCACTTTTTCTGTTAAAACTGGGGCACTGTGAGTAAGTATATCTTCCTCTTCATACTGATAAGTTAAAAAAAAATCATCACTACTAAAAAAAGACCTGGTTTCCAAAAGAAGAACTATATAACAATAAAATAAAAATAAATGCCTCTAAACAGGGTCAAAGCTTTGCAATTTCCACAGGTAAGACAACCTGATGCCTCCATGAACATCTAAAAACATTCGGAGAGAAGCAAATATATTTTTAAAATGCCGCCAGTGACAGTGACTTTAAATGATATTAATGCAAGCCTGAATTCTCCATTTATAGGGCTTTAGCTGTCATAGAAACCTGAAGTAATGACTATCACCAGAAATGGGCCAATCAATGTGTTTTTGGTTTTGCACCTCATTTTTATTGAGGTAAAATTCATATAACATAAAATTAAACCTTAATCATTTTCAAGTGCACAGTAGAGCAGCATTTAGTATGCTGACAATGCTGTGCAACCATCATGCTAATTCCAGAACACCATCATCACCCCAAAAGGAAGCCCCCTGTCCATTGAGCAATCCCTCCTCATTCTCCCTCCCCCAGCCCCCTGCACCACACTTCTGTCTCTATGGATTTACCTACTCTGGACATTTCATATCAATGGAGATCATAGAGTGTGTGGCTTCTTTCACTCAGCATCACATTGTCAAGGTTCATCCATGTTGTCAGAAGTTCGTTCCTTTTAATGGCTACGTAACACCCCACGGTGTGGCTAAGCTAACCACATCGTGCTCATCCGTTCATTAGCCGACAGACATTTGGTTCGTTTCTACCTCTTGGTTGTTGCCAATAGCCAACTGCTATGAACATTTGTGCAGACGTGCTTGTTTGGATGCCTGTCTTCAGTTCTTTCATGTATATACTATACCTAGGGATTGCTGGGCCACGTGGTAATTTTATGCTTAATTTTTGGTGTGTGTGTTTTTTTTTAATTTCATAATTTTGTCCTATGTCAGCATAGGACATAGGACATGCTGATCTGTTTGCTAATTCCTTTCTAACAGGGAATAAAGTCAATCATCTCAAAAAACCCTATATTTTATTTTATTCATTTATTTATTTTCTTTTTAATTCATTTTTATTGTTAGACTTATTGGGTGACATCTGTTAGCAAGGATTACATAGGTTTCAGGCATACAATTCTACAGTACATTGTCAACTTGTTGTATAATAAGTTCACCACCTAATGTGACTTCTCTTTCCATCACCTTATATTTAGCTTCCCCTCCCTCCTCTGCCACCCCCTCCACTTCTTCCCCTCCTCTCCCCTCCCCACTAGTCCCCAAATAAACATTAAACTACTGATTGTGTCCATGGGTCATTTGTTTGTTAGTTCATTACTTTTTTCTTTGTTGCTTTCAGTTTTATATTCCGCAAAATAAAACCCTGTATTTTAGACTGCTAAATACATTTTTAAAAATGTGCCTCATTACTTTAAAAAATTAAATGAAATTTAAATTATCTGCTTCTGATTTAATATGCTAATTTTCAATGGGACCAAAATAAATAGTATAATTAAATAAAAATATCTAATATATATTTATTGCTTCCTTATATATGCTACAAGTATATTGTTACATTACCAAAACATCTGTACTCAAAGAATGAACATTTACTTGTCCATACATTTAAAACAAATCAAAATATTTTTACTTACCCACAAATAATATATTGTCTGTGTTTTACTATTGCTCACCAATTCTTTATTATTTTTTGGATTAAAAGCAAAGTAGTTCTGAAATATAAAGTATGGAAATATATTACATTATAATAAATTTTCTGTTGCTCTCTGGTTCAGCTGAATATTAAAATTAAATACATTTTTATTAAAATAAATAACAGTAGGGATATAAAATAGAAAAGACATGGTGTTTTGTAAGCAACAGAACTATAATTTAAATACTAAGTATTAAAATCAATGGTCTGAATGTGTTCATCATCTATAATTTGGAAAAGCAAAATTAAATACCACTATTCACTAATAACCTCGTTTTGTGTCCTTTTGGACAAAAACGGCTGCACACACGTTTCTAAATTTGACAGGGCCACAAGGTAACTTGGAATGAAAGCAAAGTACTGGGAGGAAATTCTGATTCCTGCCAAGATGCTGAAAAGCATGGGTTGCCTGGCTCCCTTCCCCTAAACCAGCCCTGCATAAACTACAGAAGTGAAAGAAACATGAAATGCAGAAACTAAACAACAAGAGCAACAAAAAGTGAGAAACCCCTGGGGAGACTTAGGCATGTCTTGAAATGGGATGTGTATGGGCAGGGCCCCCAGGCTGGGACAGAGCGGCTGCGGGAGCAGCCCTGAGGGGTAGACTGCAGAAATGCTTTTTAAGTTCCATCCCTGCCACTTCCACCCCACCTTCCACTCCTTGCCTACTGCTTGGAGTTTCACTTCAGGAATGTAAACCACCAGTGCTAATGCGGAGAATTTATATCAGGACAGCACAAAGGCCTGGGCAGGGGGAGAAACCGCCAAGTGCACGGATAAGACCTCCCAATCAGCCTGGGAGCACTTCAAGTTCTAGATGAAGTTGACCGCTTTGTCTATAAGAAGCCGAAGTCTTCCTTGGAGGAAGTTATCATCCTGAGCCTCATATGATTCCTACTATACTTTTTAAAGCACAACCTTGGGCATTCAGTGAAAAATAACCTGACACATGAAAGAGACATATCCAAATGGCTGAAAACCAAGGGGGAAAACAATCCACAGGAGATCCAGGTACCGGTGTTATTACACACAGAGCTGACAATAACTGTCATTAATATGTGTAAGAAATAGCGGGCAAGGTGGATAATCTCAGCAGACAACTCTAGTTAAAAGAATCAAATGGAAGTTCTAGATCTGAAAAAAAATGGTTAAAAAAAACCCCCAAAGTAATGCTTTAACAGAAAATTAAATACAGCCAAAGACATGATTACTTAGTGGAAAAGGAAGATAAATTATAGGAGAAAATAACCAGACCAAAGCATAAAGATAACAAAAGAATAGAAAATGTAGAAAAGAGAATAAAAGACCTACGGGACAAGACGAAGAGGTCTTACATGTAATTGGAGTTCCAAAAAGAGAACAAAGAATGAATGTGGCAGAAGTAATGTTTCAAGAGACAATGGCTGAGAATTTTCCAAAACTAAGGAAAGACATGACATCCCAAGTTCAAAAAACGCCAAAGGATCAGTTTATTCTTTTTTAAATTGACAACATACCCATGTACATACATACAGCTGCATCATCGAAAAACTGCCAAAAACCAAGAGCAAACCTTAAAAGCAGCCAGAGGTGGAGAAAAAGACACACAAATTTCCAAAAAGGGGTAAGATTGGTAGACTTCTTAATAGAAACGTTGCCAGTCTGAAGACAATGGAATCATATAGTACTCAAACAATGAAAATTTTCAGCAGCGAAAGTGAGTGATTTACAGCTCAAGAATCAACGTGGGTGCATCTCAGAAACAATGCTGAGCAAATAAAGTCGGGCTCCAAGTACATACAAGTTGAAAACAGGTAAAGCGACATGAAAGAATATTGAGGAATAGACGTACTGCTGGAGAAAAAAGTGTAAAGAAATGCAAGGGACTGTGTAACACAAAATGTGGGACAGCGGTTGGGAAGGGCTCCTCGGGTTAGGTGACATTCTGCTCATTGCTCCAGTGTCAAGCACACAAGTAGATTTGTTTTCTCCTTTAAAATGTACATGCTTCGCAGGTGTGCCTTATTTATCAATAAACATATAAAGAGAGTTAATATTTTTTGCCAAAAAAAAAAAAGAAGAAGAAGAAGAAGCAGCAGCAAGTGTAGACAGCGTTTCTGAGAGGTTTTACTGGGAGAGGGGCAGAGGGCGAAGGCTGGAAGGCGGCCTGAGGAGTGCGGTGCCGAGCCTTCCGGCGTGCTGGCGGGGTAACCATCCGCGGAGGGAGAAGCCGGGAGCCCAGAGAGGACTCTGAGTGGGCGACAGGGTTGGGACCCAGTGCGTTGGCCCCGAGGGGAAAAGAGAAGAGCAGGGTGGAGGCCTGGGAGTGAGAGCAGGCCGGTGTTGGTGTCTGATGGCTCCCGTTTTCGCAATGAAACATGAGAGAGGTCGTGGGGCGGAGAGTGAGAGGGAGCGCCGTGGCAGGTGCGCGGACGAGCGGCCTCTAGGGACGCCAAGGACAGCCTGCTGGAATGCCCCGCAGTGCCGAGCGCGCTCTCGAAATTTATGACTCAGTCCCACGGGGCGGGCGCTCTCCGCAGCCCCTGTCAGCCTCCCCCAGGGGTGGGCACAGAGAAGGCCACCGGGCCAGTTCACCCGGTGTTGTGGGGGCGTCTGCAGCACTGCCTAGCAGCACTTCCCGTGTCAACGGACACGTTCTGTAGTCCGTGTTGTCAAAAACAGTAGCTGAGAGCCACGTGTGGTTAATGAGTACTTGAAAAGTGACTAGAGAAACTGAGGAAATGAATTTGTAGTTGTATTTAATTTTAATCCATTTAAATTCACATAGTCATATATGTATTCAGCAAAGTTGCAGGATACAAAACTAGCACATAAACATCCCTTGCATGTCCATACAGTAGTGATGAACAATCAGAAAAAGAAATTAAGAAAACCATTCCACTTAGAATTAAAAAAAAAAAAGATGCTTAGGAATAAATTTAACCAAGGCAAAAGATTTGTACACTGAAAACTATAAAATACTGCTGAAGGAAATTAAAGACGACATAAATAAATGGAAAGACATTCTATCTCGTGGACTGGAAGACAGTAGGACAATACTACCCCAAGCAATGCATAGATTAATCCAATCTCTCTCAAAATCCCAAAGATATTTTTCTGTAGCGATACAAAAAAATCCATTCTAAATAGCCCTGTGGGGCTGGTGGCTGTATCAGAGCAGGTTTGAGGACATTTTTTTCAGGGAGCAAGAGGGACGTTGGGGAGGGAGAGAGAAGGCAGCACAAAGCTCCATAATACTATGTGCCCCACGAGCCACCCAGACCCTCTCTGTTTGGACCCTAGTTTCTCAGAGCCACATACGTACTCTCCACAGTGTCTGGCACATAGTAGATACTCAATAAATGCACGATGAGTGAAGGATGCAAGGGTGAATGAGACGATTAAACTTCCTAGGTGTCCCTGCCAAGTCACCTCATGCGAACTCAGAATAATAAATCCCGTATATTAAGGGCACATAAGAGCACGCTTCTAGAATAAGAAAGGCCGCTTAGCTGGTGACTTCAGACAAACTATTCAATAATGCATGATGGTGTGCCACAGCTAAGACTCAGTAGTAATACCACCTTCCCAGCACGTTTGCATGGATTAGTGTGAGATACTATATGTGAAGGACTCAGCAGAATCTGGCACACAGAAAGTACTCAAAAAATTAGTTCTGATGTCATCAAAAATAAAATGACATCATGGATATGAACGTGTTTTCTAAAAAGCTCTACTGCACCCTAACAAAACTGAAACAAAAACAGCAGGGCTGGCCTGGCTTCCGAGCTTCACAGGCTTAAGCTGAACTCACCTGAAAACCGTACTCTTTGGGGAGGTCCAGCGTGCAGGCCGGTGTCTCCACTGCCAAAGTCCACCTCCAGATGCAGACTTTCTGCAGTCAGAGCAGACGGGAGGACGAGAGGTCACTTGTGGTGATCCGGTGACTTCTGCTAAGCACAGCACCGTGAGCTAAGCCACAAGCAGCGAGTACCTGACAATGTGCCCTGGAGTCCAGTCACTCTCCACCCCCCGCCGAAAGCATCACAGATGCCATGTGGCCTGAGCGGAGATGCTCCCAGGGACACTCGTGACAGGCTGGCCAGCCTGCTGAGGCCGCCCCAAAGGACCCTGTACCTGGATTTCAGCATCTGAGATGGTTGCCAGATACTTGGCGTCCTGGGTGATGGCTATGGCCCTGATGCCGTTACCTTCTGGGCAGCTGTCAAATATTGTGTGCACAGGAATGCTGCAAAACAGGGCCGGGGGCGGGGTGGGGGCACGAGCATTTGCTGAGGCCTGCCCTGCTTTCCGGACGGACCCACTTCCCAAACCTCACAACTGCGGATACCCAAAACGTCTAGTCATACAGTGGAACGTTACTCAGCCATAAAAAGGGACGACATTCCGACAGGCAGCGCAACATGGGTGGGCGCTGAAGCCAGTCACAAAAGGCCACGTACTGACTGCTTCCACGGATAGCAAATATCCAGGATAGGCAAATCCATAGCGACAGAAAGCAGATCGCTGTTTTCCAGGGGCTGGGGCAGGGGAGGGGGGTGACTGCCAATGGATATTTCGTTTCCTTTTGGGGTGATGACAATGTTTTAGAACTAGAGAGAGGTGGCTGCAGAACCTTGTGAACGTGCCGAATGCCACTGAATTGTTCACTTTCAAATGCTATGTGAATTTTTCCTCAATAACTAAAACAAACTAATTCAGGGCAGCACGCAAATGTGCTATTTGCTCCCTTTGTGAGCTCGTCTCCCCTTCGTTGCGGAGTGCCAATTCTGGGCCAGGCCCGAAGGGTGACAAAACAACAAAAGATGCTCGGTGTCCTAGGTGTCAGGAAAATGGGCGTGCTCCTGCACACGTGGGAATGTAAAGAGGCACAAGCTTTCCAGACAGCAACTTAGCTGTAGCTACCAACATTTTAAATGATCCAACAATTCCACGGCTACAACTTTTCCTAGAGAAATAATAGCCAAAGTACACAGAGATAACTGTCGTTCGTGTTCACTGTGGCACTGCTTTAACCACAAAAATCTGGAACACCACAAATATCCATCAATATGGGAATTGTTAAAAAGTATTATGATATAACCACATAGTAAAAAACTAGGCCACCTTCAAAAACATTAAGGTTGATTCAGGAAAGTGACCAAAATTTTGTGAAAAGAGCAAACTGCAAAAGAGTATACATAGCATGTGGTGTGTGTGTGTGTGTGTGTGTGTGTACATTCAGAAGACAGCCTGGAGGAATGGACCCCAAACTAAACAAGGGTGACTCCAAATGAGCGACTTCCATTGTTTTTACTTACAAACTTTTGTAGTGGCGAGACTTCAGAACGGCAAAGTGCAGACAAAGCCTTGACACGTACAGAATTGAATTAAAATGATACTGAAACAACTAAGGGACACAAAGAAATGCAAGAAACCACCGAAGCAATGACGGACGTAGCTGTCATGTTGCAGGCTGGGGCGGTCCCTGATTCCACTAGAAATGAAGAGTGGATGGCAGGAAGACTTAACCCAGAAATGTGGGCTATTAGCTCCCCTGTTTTTTTCCCCATGATGGAGCTCTTTTTACAGCGAACAGGCCTCAGTATGCCACATCAGTGCCCGCCCCAGTCTGTGTCCTGGCTGAGGGCCTGGCTGGTTCTCTGTCACCTGAACGGAACAGCCACCCCACATACTCACTTGGGAAGACAGTCCTGAAGTTGTCAGGAATGACAGAATGATGTCCTTAGCCCCCAGGATATTTAGAATTAAATACAGAGAAGTTGGAATCAGTCTGACCTACACTATTAACGTATTTGTGATCAGAGAATTTGCTCTTTTTTTTAAGGAGTAGGTGATGTTTAAGAGAATTTAATATGTTGGAGTCTCTAACAGATTAGATTTGTGATTCAAATTTAAAGTAGTTGATTTACATAGTTGATTTAGACTTGAGATTTTAAATTCAAATCATATTAGGTTTATAAACAACATTCGAATGCTTAAGAGAAGTTAAGATTTGTCACATTTATATAATTTATTAGATTTACAATAATTACTTAAGTATTGATAAAGGATTTTTAATCAGACTACCAAAGAACTTAAAGATGAAACCAAATATATTCAATTTCTAAATGCAGTTTAAAATGTTTAAAAGGAGTTAATCAAATTTCTAACTGGAGCCAAACATTAATCAAAGCCCCCTTAAAGGAGATTGCAAAAACATCCTAGATTTATAAATAGAATGAGATTTATAAGTTGAATGAAAAGCTTAAGGAAGAACTATGGTTTTTATTTGTCACTTTAATAAAATGAGCATGTATTCTAAAACCAAATAATCTTTTCTGGGTCCTCAAGTCATCATCTGCGACATCCTAAAACTCATATCAATGTATCACTTGAACTGGTGACTACAGGTATGTTTCACTTTGAAATTAAAAATAAATGACTGCCCTCAAGTTGCTCCCAGTCCAGTTGGGAAGGCAGCTTTCTAAACGAGAACAAAAGCAAAGGAGAAACACTGTGAGGGGGCCAGGTCCGCCCGGGGACAGGGAGCTTCCGGGAAGAGGCAGAGTAGAGGGACCCACGCTCCCTGCCTTCTGAAAGCAGGTGACAGCTAGGCGTGCAGACGGGGGAGCGGGGGAGTGCCCCTCCTCGGGAAAATGCTCCAACCGCTATGGGGCAGGGTGCGCTGCCTCTGAGACACACCCTGAGTTGGCAGTGGGCAGCCCGAGGGGTGGCAGGCAGGGGAGCAATATAACCCAACTCGCCAAAAGGTGAAGAAAAAGCACACATGCGTGTGTATTTAAAACAACAGTAAGGGCTCTGGGAGGAGATGCATCCCACTGACCACCTCTGTGAGGAGGACTAGGCTTGGAGACAGAAGACAAAGTGGACGTCAGCTGTTGGTTACAATGATTTTTTTAAAAAACAGCAGCCAAACAACCAAAAAAAGCAACATGTGGGGGTAGGTTCAGAAGTCGTTGGGGAGGCGGATGCAATGGGACTTTGGGGCGTTTTAGCAGGAATGCCCACGGGACACCCAGGAGGAATGTCCTCCAGCAACTCTGCACCAGGAAAAAGAGGAACGGTGCAGCTGCAGGTGGTGTGCCTTCAAACCCTGGATCTACTCCTTCTGGCCGCAGGACAGTGCGCACAGCACCCTCACTGTCTCAGGCCAGGGGAAGGGGCCAGGGGAGGAGGCCAGGGGAAGGGGCCAGGGGAAGGGGCCAGGGGAAGGGGTCAGGGGAAGGGGCCAGGGCAAGAGGCCAGGGG
>PVJL010007232.1:0-80863 GCA_004026885.1 Lyroderma lyra
AAAAAAAAATGGCATTTTTGGCTGGATTTTTTTCTAGACAGCCCTCATATATCTTTGTGGACAAAAGTTTTCAGATTTTTTGGGGTAGATATCCAGAAGAGGGACTGCTGGGTCATATAGTAACTCTATTCTTAATTTTTTGAGGAACATCTGTACTGTTTCCATAGTGACTGAAGCAATTTATGTTCCCACCAGCAGTGTGTAAGGGTTCCTTTTTCTCTACAGCCTCTTCAACACTTGTTATTGTTTGTCTTGTTGATAATGGCCATTTTAACAGGCGTGAGGTGGTATCTCATTGTGGTTTTGATTTGCATTTCCTTAATAGCTAGTGAAGTTGAGCATTTTTTCATGCATCTGTTGGCCATTCTATGAAAAAAGAACAGAAAAAAAAAAAGAAAGAAAAAAGAACAAGGCTGGAGGTATCACTCTCCCCAACTTCAATTTCTACTATAACCATCAATAATCAAAACAGCATGGTATTGACAGAAAAATAGACACACAGACCAATGGAATATAATTGAAAATCAAGAAATAAACCCACATATGGATGGACAAATAATTTTCAACAAAGGAACGAAAAACATACTATGGAGAAAAGAAAGCCTCTTCAATAAATGGTCCTGGGAAAATTGGAAAGCCATGTTCAAAAGAATGAATCTGGACTGCATTCTGTCACCATATACCAAAATTAGCTCAAAATGAGTCAAAGACCTCCCCATAAGACCTGAAACAGTAAATTGCATAGAGGAAACCATCAGAACTAAACTTATAAATCTTGGGTTCAGAGAGGATTTTATGAATTTGACATCAAAGACAAAGGAAGTAAAAGGAAAAATAAATGAATGGGACTTTATTAAACTAAAAGCATCTGCACAGCAAAATAAACCATCAATAAAAAGGCAACCAATACAATGGGAGAGAATATTTGCAAACAACACCTCTGATAAGGGGCTAATATTCAAAATACATAAAGAACTCATACAACTCAACAACAAAAAACAAACAATCTGATTAAAAAATGGGCAGAGGACCTGAACAGAAATTTCTGTCTCTCTTTTTGTCTTGATGAATCAGGTTAAAGGTTTGTCAATTTTGTTTATCTTTTCAAAGAATCAGCTCTTGGTTTTATTTATCTTTTTTGTTTTTGTTCTTGTTGTTTTGTTTTTTGTTTGTTCGTTTTTCACACTCTCTTTCATTTATTTTTACTCTGATCTTTATTATTCCCTTTCTTCTACTCAGTTTGGGCTTTGTTTGTTATCTTTTTCTAGTCCCTTTTGGTGGAAGTTTAGATTATTTACTTCAGATTTTTGCTGTTTCTTGAGGTAGGCCCGTATTGCTAGGAATTTCCCTCTTAAGACTGCTTTTGCTGTGTCCCATGGATTTTGAGTCATTGTATTTTGCTTTCCATTTGTATCAAGGTATATTTTTATTTCTTTCTTGATCTCATTGTTAAACCATTCACTGTTTAGTAGCACATTATTTAACTTCCATATATTTGTGTGTTTTTCAGTGTTTTTCTTATAATTGATTTCTTGTTTTGATCATTGTGGTCAGAGGAGACACTTGATATGATTTCAGTGTTTTTAAATCTATAAAGACTTGTTTTGTGGACTAACATGTGGTCTGTCTTGGAAAATGTTCCATGTGCACTTAGAAAGAATGCATATTCTGCTGCTTTAAGGTGAAATGCTCTAAAAATATCAATTATCAATTAAATTCATCTGGTCTTACATGTCATTTAAGGCTGTTGTTTCCTTGTTGTTTTTCTGTTTGGAAGATCTATCCATTAATGAGAATGGGGTGTTAAAGTCTCCAACTATGACTGTATTACTGTCAATCGCCCCTTCTTTGTCCATCAATATTTGCTTTATATAGTTAGCTGCTCCTATGTTGGGTGTATAAATATTTATAAGGTTTATATTCTCTTGTTGGATTGATCCTTTTATCATTATAAAATGTCCTTCTTTATCTCCTATGATAGCCTTTGTTTTAAAGTCAATGTTGTCTGACATATGTGTTGCTGCCCCAGGTTTTTTTGTTTCCACTTGGATGAAATATCTTTTTCTATCCCTATACTTTTATTTTGTGCATTTTTATCTGAAGTGGGTTCCATTAGTCAGCATATGTATGGATCTTGTATTCTTATTCATTTAGTTACTCTATGTCTTTTGATTGGAACATTTAATCCTTACATTTACATTGATAGGTATGTAGTTATTGCCAATTTATTATTTATAGTTATGTTCTCTCCCCTCCCCCCTTATTTTTCTTAAAGAAGTCCCTTTGACATATCTTGCAATACTGGTTTGGTGATAATGAGCTTCTTTAGTTTTTTCTTGTCTGGGAAGCTCTTTATTTCTCTTCCAATTTTAAAGGATAGCCTTGCTTGGTAGAGTGGTCTTAGTTGTAGGTCCTTGCTTTTCATCACTTTGAATATTTCATTCCAATTCCTTCTGTCCTGCTGCATTTCTGCAGCAGTCAGTCTAAGGGACTTCCCTTTTAAGTAATTACTTGTCTTTCTCTTGCTACTTTTAGGATTCTCTTTTTCTTTAACCTTTGCCATTTTAATCATGATGGTTCTTTGTGTGAGCATCTTTGGGTTTATCTTGTTTGAGACTCTCTGCACTTCCTGGGCTTGCATGTATATTTCTTTGGCCAGGTTAGGGATGTTTTCAGTCATTATTTCTTCATATGGGTTCTTAATTCCTTGCTCTCCATCATCTCCTTCTGGTACCCATGTGATGCAAATATTGTAATGCTTGATTATGTCCCAAAGGCCCCTTAAACTATTCTCATTTTTTTAAATTCTTTTTTTCTTTTTGCTATTTCAATTGTTTTCTGCTATGTTGTCTTCTAAATTGCTAATTTGATTCTCTGCTTTATTTAATCTGCTATTGATTCCTTCTAGTGTATTTTTCATTTCAATTATTGTATAAAGGGGGACACAAAAAACTCCAGAATTTATTTATTAAAAAAATGTGTATTTATTCTTACGTGTTTAAACTTCAGTCACTTTGAAAGTACTCTGTGTTTGATGCAGTACCCTATAGAGATGCTCTTTCCATGGCTCAAAACAGTTTTTGAACATATCAATTTTTATGCCTTTTACTGCTTCTGTCCTTTTGGGGGTGAATAGGGAGGATAGGCTATGGAGGTCATTCTGGTTTTGGTCAAATACTGCTGAACACTCAGCAAAGTGTGGGTAGGTGTGTTGTCGTGCCACATGTTGTTCATGTAAATTACCTATTATGAAATGGGAAAATACATTGAAAAAGTCTCCAAAAAAAATTCTCTGAGGCAGAACGCAGCCTCTCACAACAATGCCAGCAGGTACACTGATACACATGGGTTCCTAGAACACTCACTGAGGAGGAGAAGCCTGTACCTTGTGTCTTTTTACTCTGGATTTATAAAATATTTTCTCTTTAACATTGGTTTTGGGTAATTTGATTAAGATGTATTTCAGTATAGTTTTCTTTGTTTCTTGGTATTCACAGATTGTATTAAATTTGGATAATTTTCTGGACATATTTTTCTGTCCCTTTCCCATCTTCTTTGGGGATTCCAATTGCACACATATTAGACTGCTTAGCCTTATTCCATAGCTGCCTAATGATTTATTATTAATATTATTATTTTATTCTTTTTCTCTCTGTGGTTTTTTTGGGGATAATTTTTATTGTTTGGCCTTCTAATTTACTAATCTTTTCTTCTGCAGTGTCTACTCTGTCATTTATCCTATCCAGTGTGTTTTTATCTCACACATTGTAATTTTCTGTCTTCCATATTTCCACTTAACATTTTTAACATATGAATCACAGTTTTAAGGACTGTTTTAAGGTCTTGTCTACTAATTTTAACATTTCAGTGCTAGGTCAACTTCATTGGTTGGTTTTTCTCTTCACAATGGGTTATATTATTTTTGGTTTTTTTGAATACCTACTAACATTTTTATTCAAAGCCACACATTGTAAATTTTAACTTTCTAGGTACTGGATATTTTTGTATTCTTACAAACCTTGATTTGTTCTGTGGTACAGTAAAGTCACATGTAAACAGTTTTATTGTTTTCAGATATTGTTTTTAACATATTTTGGCAGGACTAGATCAGTGCTTAATTTTGGACTAATTACTTCTCAGTATTGGCACAATCGTATTCTGGGTATCCTTCCTAATGCTACTTGATTATGAGGTTTTCTGGCCTAAATAATGGGAGTAGGCACTTCTCCTAGCCTGTGTGTGTGGTGGTCACTGTTAACTTCCAGGTTTTTTTAGGTGTTTTTTCTGCTGCCTCAAGCTGTTTCTTCACACATATGTAGTGATTTGTACTTTGCTGAATACTTAATGGAAACCCTTCGTATAGTAGATTTCCAGAATCCCATCTCTGTGCAGCCCTCCTCTTTCTGCTACCCTATCCTGAAATCTCTAGCTGCCTTCTTCTCCTTCAAATTTCATATCTGTTTCCTCTAGTTGTGTAGTCCACCAGGTTCCTCCTGGGCCTTCCTTCCCTGTGCCATCACCTAGAAACTCAAGGCAACAAACTTGGACACATGTAGGGCTCATGTGTTTTTATCTCTCAGGATTACTATGCCTGTGGCTTTGAGTTCAGGATCTTGAAGACCGTTGTTTCAGTTTTTGGTTGTATTTGTTTCAGGATTTCAGTGGTCTCAGGCAGAAGGGTGAATTCCGTTCTTGTTACTCTTGTTGAAAGGAGAAGTTCCTTGACACTTGGTTCAGAGGTGAAATGGGAGGACTTTGAGACTGGATACTGATGTTTCAGCTCTGAAAGCAAAACTCAGGTTGATAAATCCTAGTATTGTGGCTGTTCGTTATATCTTCATATTAATGTTTTTCTTTTCAGATAAAAATAATTACTCATTAAAAAACCTTATTAAAACATACAAATCAAAACACTACAGCCACAAACACCTAAAATTTTCCTCAGTAAATTAGCGAAATAAGATGACTGTGGGTAGTTTAAAATATGTAGGTTAGCGGTTCTCAACCTGTGGGTTGCGACCCCTTTGGGGGTCGAATGACCCTTTCACAGGGGTCGCTTAAGACCATCAGAAAACACATATTTCCGATGGCCTTAGGAACTGAGACACCGCTCCTCTATCCATCTCCAGGTGGTTCTACCCACGTGCAGATACGCCCACATACTAGTACCTGGCATGATGAGATCATCGCGCCAACCCCATCACATACACCCCATACAAATACAGGTACATGTGACAGGGTTGGCGCCATAATGTACTTTTGCATACCAGTCACACATGTGTGAGTAGCTACCAATAATTTTATGGTTGGGGGTCACCACAACATGAGGAACTGTATTAAAGGGTCGTGGCATTAGGAAGGTTGAGAACCACTGAGGTGGTTCCCAAATTTACATCCATGGATAAGTACTTATCATTAAGTCATTACTTGGCAAAAGTACAGGTGATCCATCTTATATGGATTCCCCATAAAATTTTTGTTTACTGCTCGGGGTACTCCAATATTCTGGAACCAGCTGTTCGGCTTTGCTCAAACACTTTAGCTTTATCCATTGTTTTTATGGATGTCAATTACCGTGAGATTTCACTCAGGAAAGCAAGTAATAGAATCTTTGTAGAGAATGGAACATATCTGAATGGCCAATTTGGGTCATCTTCATATTTCCTTCCATTCTTTACTTCATAGTTAAGCAACTCAATTCCTTCATCAATACTTACAAACAGCATTTGGAGACCAATGAGTGATTTTGATTGTTTCCCAATATTGTTTCTCCTTATTGTGTGACAAGAATTTAACTTGATCCTGCCCCTCTTTGTCATGAACATATGGCCAGTGTATTAGAGTTTTTCAGAAAATTAGAACCAATAGAATATGTGCGCGCGTGTGTGTGTGTGTGCGCGCACATGTGTGTGTGTTTTGTTTTACACAGAAGGAGAGAGAAAGAGTGGGAATGATTTATTATAGAAATTGACTTACCTGATTATGGAAGAGGAAAGTCCCACAGTCTGCCATTTGGAAGCTAGAAAACCAGGAGAGCTGGTGGTGTAATTCTTTCAGATTTCAGAGTCTGAAGTCCTGAAAACAGTGGGGGAGCAGAGCAATACGGGCCGATGGTGAAATTCTTGGTCTGAGTCTGAAGGCCTGAGACCAGGATATCTGAAGGCAGGAGAGGATCAATGCCACAGCCAAAGCTCAAAAGAGCAAAAAAGCAAATTTCTTCTGCCTTTTTTGTCCATTCAGGCTCTCAAAGAATTGGATGACACCTGCGAGTATTGGTGAGAGTATGTTCCTTATTCAGTCTGCTGATTCAAACACTCTTAGAAATAATCTCCTCCAGAAACACCCTCATAGACACACCAGAAATAATGTTTTACCGACTGCATTTCCCTCAGCCTGGTCAAGTTAACACAAAATTAAACATCACAGCCAGTAAGAAAAATGCCTTGTCAATGATGGCATTAATAATGATAAGAATAATATTTTAATGTTATTAATAAGCATAGGTCTCAAGTGTTGATATGCTAAGAAATACATTATATTGTTCAAAACTTACAACTCTGCAAGGTGGCTATCATTATTCTTACTTTACAAATTAAAAAATTAAGTCATAAAGAAATTAAGTAACTGATCGTGATGTCACAGCTAAGGTAAAACTGTGACAAGATTTCAAGTCTGTGTGGTACAAAGACTGGGATCCACTGCCTCCCAACTGATAGGAGTTTTAGAGTTCTTCAAATTGTGACAATGTGTTCCTCTCCAGACACTACTCAGAGAGAGCAAAGGATTTTATTCCATGCACTATTTATTGCTCCTGTTATTATACAGAGCTTTCTCATTTATTTTTTAAATTTATTTTTATCGTTAGACTCATTGGGGTGACATCTGTTAGCAAGGATTACATCGGTCTCAGGCATACAGTTCTACAGTGCATTGTCAACTTGTTGTATAAGTTCACCACCTAATGTGACTTCTCTTTCCATCACCTTATAGTTAGCTTCCCCTCCCCCCTCTCCCACCCCCTCCCCTTTCTCCCCTCCCTATCCCACTCATCCCCAAATAAACGTTAAACTATCATTGTGTCCATGGGTTATCAGAGCTTTCTTATTTAAAAAGGAGAATGTTGCTAAAGATAACTTGTACTCTGTTACTGAAATAAGCCTTTTACACATTCAAAGAGGTTTGGAACCAGACATTCCAGAAGAAGCGTGACCTGTTTGTTGGTTTTTTTCTTTTCTTTAATATGTCTTTTCTTTTACTAAGATCTCCTAAAAATATTTCCTTCTTTATAAAAGCGTCTGGTTTCTTTGCGAAAGTAGTTGTAAGGATTTGTCACTGGGGAGGGTCATTAAAAATGATGAGCAGTCGCCGTTTCTGTGAAAAGTCCCTGCGGCCTGTTTCCTGTACTGACTGGGGAGGAGGGCCACTTCCCTGGGGCGGCCGTGCGTTTTGGGGGCCTGCACCTGCAGACTCCGGCCTCAGGCGCAGCACTGCGAGAACAGCCCACATTTTGTAAAAACCAAAAACTTCTTCTGTCCTACAGAAAGCATGGGGACAGAGAAATGAACCAATGAAGTGCACAGAACCGTAAACCACTCAGATTAGACAAACTGCTGGAGGTGTTGGGAGGGTCAAACAGAAACAGACATTCTCTTGTTAAAGGTATTCTCGCACTTGGGAGAAGCACACTATCTGGTTACCCAGGATGGTTTATTTATCTTGCTAGACTGTTGACACGAAGTCTGAATTCAGGCACAGGGATGGGGATACTTCTTGTCGTTATTTATTTATTTTTTAAATCACTGACTTCCCTCCGTCACTTTTTGTGATTGCTGGAGCTAAGTATGAGTTACCATATCGGAATGTAGAGTGCTCACATCACCTCTAATAGTAACGTTTTAGTAAATCACACTGTATTCAAAGTTTTGGTACTGGCATAGCAATCTACAATAGAGTCCCTGCTTTTTTTATGGCTCCATCTATAGCTTGTATCAGTGACACTTCGGTTTCTTCTCGGGATAGGTTTTTCAATCCTCATAACGCGTAAAATTTGTGCTGCAGGGTACGTACACCCTTGTGAAAGCATTCTGTCCCTGTTTGTTTATTCATTTACTCTGGAAGTGTTTATGAAGTATCTGATCTCTGTCAGACATTCTCATGGGTCACAGGGACTCGGCAGTGAAAAAAAAAAGATTCACGCTCTTAGAGAGCTCATGTTTTAATTGGGGGGTGGAGAGGAGCTGAATAAAATGGAAAAGACAATACCACAAAGCGATATTGCTCAGGAGAACTGAAAGCGAAGTGAAGCAATCAGGTGTACCTGGCAGCTGACTTTGGATCAGGCAGTCAGAGACAGCCCCTCCGAGGAGGTGGCGTTTAAGCTGATACAGGCTGGAGCGAGAAACTGCTGTGCTAAGATCGGACGGAGCCGTAATCTAAGGAGAGATAACAGCTAATGGAAAGACGTAGCTGTAATGTGGACACAGCTAGACACATGACACGTCACCTTGACTTACTACTCTGATTGGCTTTCACCTCTACGATTCAAAAATGTTCCTTCTGCACTCTGTCCTATCACACCTTACCCTTCCCATGTGTGTATTCTTAATGAAAACTATGTTGTCAGAGGCCTGGGCAAATACTGTTGTTTCAACTGATTGATCCTGCAGTGTTTTCAGGAAATTATCCCACATTTCAAAACAATACCCCCAAAATCTTTTATCTCAAAACTCATTAATCTCAAAACATTAGCAAATATAATGTTTCTTATAAACACAAAGAAAATAAATTCTTTTTATGTCTGGAAAGATACAGGGAACTTTTCCCAAATGAGGTAACTTGGAAGCTCAGAGACAGATTCACACATTCATAACGTGAAATTTCTAGGGTAAAATTTCCTAAATTATTTCTTTCACTGCCCTCTCGGTAGCTCAGTGTCACAGATGAGTGAGTTTACCTCATGAGTAAGCAGTTAGCTCCCAAGAACAGACTCTTAACCTTAGCTTGCCACGTGATTAGGCTCAAGGTGAATGCATAAGATTAATGAGGTCCCTGAGTGAAAACAGTCTCTGTAAGGACAGCACTAAATCTTGGAAGTCTGGTTGTTATTGTTTGTGGAGGCTGAGCTGTGGACCAACCCCAGGAGGGATCAGGGTAGTGGTGGTGGCTCCATGGTGGTGCATATATCTTCAATGCCTTGACCCTATTTTTCCATGACTGACATAATGTCATTCTCCGTTGTCATCTCTTTTTAGGAGCCACTGCATATTGTTTCATTTTCTCACTGTGTCTAAATGCAGGTCTTTTCATTCCACTTTTATTCTACTTATTTTTCCAGATGATAGGAAGAGGACACATTCTCACATCTGGAAATGCATACTTGAGTTCTAGTTTATTCTCCCTCTGAGTACTAAAGATGTTTTTTCTTTTCTAGTGTTGGTCTTCCAGTAACAAGTAAAAGGGTGAGAAGAGAGTCTGTAAACTCTTCCCATTCTCCTTAATTTCTGCCTATGTGGGTGCTTTTTTCAATCCATTTTAATAAAGGAAATATGGAACAGTGGTCACTGGGGTTTCGGAAAGGATGGGAAGCAGAAACCATTGGCATCTAGCAATCAGTCAAACAATCACAAGAGAATTAATATCGGTACACAAGGTAGCCCGGTTGGGAGAATGCATATGCAAATTACAAATAGTTTATAAACAAATACTTATATACATGAGGAAAATCTGAATGGACTCCACTCTACCCAGTTTTTGTCAATTGACTACTAATGGTGGTCTCCAAAGAGCGCTCTACTAGGCAAGAATGAGGCATTGATTTTATGAAACAGAGTCTTCAAAGAAGGAGAAACCAAGCCTGCGGGGAAAGAAAGCAGAAGTCTGGCAAGAGGTCATGGGAAAGGAAGGCATCACCATGGGGTTTGGACTCGGAGCGCGAAAGAAGTAGCAGCAGGCCACAGTCCAACCTGTCATTAGCTTACCAAAGGGAAAGAAAGCAAACTACTGCCACTAACCTCAGAATGGATTGGGTTGAAGGTTATTTCTTTCCCTCTCTCTAGACTCATTTCCTAGCTGGGGTTTATGTTAATAATTTCACTGCCTCTCCACAGTCCTGAGTTGGAGGAGAAAGGGGCTGGGTCTTAAAATTTTCAACCTCATTGTCCTGTGGATGCCCCCAAAGTGCAATGTGGAAAGGTTTCCATGGAGCTAATACATCAGTTTTCTATCAAAAGTCACTTTATAGCAGACGGCTATTGGGTAATTGAGATAGAATTTACTAAAATTATAACAGGCTGAAACTAGCTGATTTTATTAACATTTGTTTTTGTTTTTTACAATCCAATTACCTGGAACACTATGGTTTATTCAGAACAGGTATATTTTTGTTTTTCTTTCAAAAATACATTGATTATTTTTATGAATGTTTAAAACTTAACAGTTTTTGCAGAGTGAAAATTTCTACAAGTAATTCTTAAATTTTTTTTCCATTTTGGATGTGTATTTGCTGTGCTTCATTTACATTATAGAAATTTTCTGTGTATATATAAAAAGGCATTGTATACATGTTTGTATATATAAACACACACATATACACATATATAATATGCTTTAAGAAAATCAATTATCCTAATTTATTTTTTCTGACAATATTGAGGAAGTTTAGTTTCTAGTTACTAAACATTCCATCAGAAAAAGGGGCATCTAGTAGAAAAAAAAAAAAAAACAGTAGAAAATACTTAAAGCCGTGGCTTAAAAGAACAACTTTAGTTAATCACTATTTTAGTTCACTACTAGAATGTAATAAATCACCCCAAAATGTACTGACTTAAAGTACAACCGACTGTTCGCTCATGGTTCTGCATTAAGGACAGGACTTGGCCGGATGACCTGTCCGTGCGCTCATGACATTTGGCTGGCGCTGGGGATGGCAGGTCCAGGGCCTTTCTCCACACAGGCTCCTATCACTCACACTCCCAGACTTTTTACATAGAGGCTGAATCTCACTAGAGTGAATGCAGAGGTTCAAGGCATCTTGATGGCTAGATATGTTTAAAGGCATGGTGCCACTTATACCACATTATAGGGTTCATGGCCAGTCACAAGGCCAACCCAGATTTAAGGAGAGGGGAAATGAACCCCATGTCTTATTAGGAAGAATTGTGAACACTTACAAGGAGGAAAGAAATTGTTGGCTACCACATTGGGAGATTAGCTAGCATAACACTTGAATTCATGTATCATTACAAAGAATAAGAAAACTCCTTATCTTAATTATGAAGGCCTTTTGATACATGGTTCCTATAAATATCATGCTGTATTTTTGTGTTCACTCTTAATCCTACATAATGACCTTGTATTTCCTTGATTCGGAGCTATGACATTTCACATTATTGATCTTTAATCTAACAATAAAGAGCTGTGTTTCTCACCCAAGTCAGGCCATTTCCAAATGTTCACTGTTATTAGCTTAGCAATCAACTGAGCTATTTTTGAAAATATCCCCTTCACTATGGTATAGTGAAAAGAATCTGGAGGCAGATGGATTGGGATTCAAATACAGTCCTGCCTCTTATTGACTGTATACATTGGGCAAGTTACTTACATTATTTGGGTTTCATTTTCTTCTTTGTATTATGAGAATAATTATCTACGAGGGCTGTCAGGAAAAAAATCCAGCCATAAATGCCTCTATTTTTCATATTACGTGGCTGGATAGTTTCCAGACTGCCTTTGAATACTGCTTCAGGTTGGTATGAAGATTAAATAAAGTCATTATGTAAATCCTGTAATACAGTCACTGGGACTCTATATTGGGAAATAGTACATTTTTTTCTTTCCTGACTTTCCTTCAATGTAGTAAATACATTTCTTATACAAAAGTTGTTTTTGAACATTTTAGAAGAAATAAAGCCCTCCTCTGTTTGGGATTTGATTGTTCTAGTCACATTTTGTATTAGGAAGAATTGTAATATTCTTCCTTTAAATATTTGAAGGACAAAGTAAGTAGAAAAACATGTAAAGTTTGATATAAAGGCTAGAAGTTTTAGTTTTTTATGCTTACTAATATAGGTATTTCTATGGATGTTTCATTTCTCAGAGTTTAATGACAGCATTTCTCAGATAGGAAGGGCATTTAGAATAATTTCTGTTTTGCCTTTATAGATATTAAATCATTACATGACTTTCATAACAAGGTCATCAAAAAAATGTAATGGGGCTATTACCCACCATTAGTCTTTGATAGTTAAATGAAGCAATAGCAATGATGATATTATATTTTATGACTATCTCAGAATACATATTCTTATTGTATATTCAAATTGCATGGTACTCATATGCTATATGACAGATATCTATAGGTTACCTTTGAAAGACATGAAAATTTTTTTTTATGAATTTTAACTTCATAGGCACATTATTTTCTTGTCATAAAAGAGTCTTCAGAAAGTTGAACCTGGGAGTTCCCTGATGGTGTAGTGGCTTAAGGCTTCGGAGCTGGCGCTGTCAGTGCTGCGGCCTGGGTTCGATTCCTGGTCAGGGAACTATCCACATACCAAAAAGAAAAAAAAAAAAAGAAAAAAAAAAGGAAAAAAAGAAAGTTGAACCTTTGCTCTACTAAAATTAATTGGACAGGAATTTGGAGACAACTCGTGGTACTGTGTCCAAGTAGATTAAAAAATTTCAGAAAAATGTGAAATTATTATGAACAAAATTATTGTTGCAGCAAGTTTTATTCAAGCAAATACAGAAATAGTTGTAACATGACAGTTTTCATCTGAGATGTATCACAAGGACCCTATTTTGAAAGTTAATAAAAGCTAAGATTATTCAGCAAGGACTTGTCTCACCGTAAAGACACAGCTCCCCCAAAATGCAGCGCTGACAGTGGTGTGACACATTTTCTCCTTCACAGCTGAGTGGGCAGGCAACACGTGTTAGAGAGAGAGCTTGCCAAAGGTAGAGTTTGCCAATTCAATTGAATTCAGGGTTTGCAAAGTATCAGAGCGGGTGAGCTCTCTGGCGTATTGTAACATTTGACGAAGTCTTACGTGTGGTTCCAGCGGTGGCCTTTCCTTTTCCAGTTACTACTCAACCATCAGTGCTTCGCAGGAGGCAGCGAGTGCCAAGTGGATTATGATTCTGGAGAGTTAACACTTAAATGCTCATTATATATTATATTTATAAAAAATATTGAGAGGAAGTTGCTCCCTGGCAAGCTCCATCCAAAGTTTGGGTTCTTTCTAGAATGAAGAGCAATTCCCTGTAACACCATCCTTGCGATCAGTGCATATAGGTGGAATCCGCAGATGTCCTATAATGAGTCCGTTTTTTACTATAATGTTTATTTCCCCTTGTAATGAACTCATGTCAACTTGCCTTCTGCCAAGCCAGCCTGTATTTTTCAACTTTGGAAAGAGACAACACAAAAGAGAGACTTTTTCACTTTGGACTTGACTGAGTAGTCGGTCTCTGGCTCTCAGTGGGGAGAAGATCCCATATATTAGCACAGAGATATGCAGATACACAATTGCAGACATGCAGACTCATTATTCACATTAGATGTTCGGTGTTAACTCCTGTATACTATTTTTTTCTGAATAAGTCAGGCATAATTATGAGCCACGTGTGACTAAATCAGAGTAATTCCAGGGAATTGATTGACATACATCAAGGGCTTTAGAAGTGAAGTGTCAGTAGTTTGTATTTATTACCTTTTGTTCATGGAAACCTCTGAAGGCAGCTGCCGAGTAAAAGTAATTTGTCATTCTTTCTCTCTCTCTAAGTGCCAGTTTGCTAAGTGAGTTTCCATATTAGTGACAGCATTTACACAAATGCTAATAGAGTTTTTTAATTTCAGTGGGAAGCATATGTCGAATCTGAGTGTTTTACTCAAGTACAATGATAATGGTACTTACTATCAAACAGCAACTTGCATCCAGGGATATCTATATAATTTACAATTGAATTGGTTCAAATTATTTACAAACATTAACGGCATCGTGTTACCATATTTAGACCATAATTTATTGGACATTTGAATACCCTGAAAGGAAATGTAAATTTTTCATTCAGCATCTTCAAAGAGTATAAAATGACTACCTCGGGCATGTAATAACCAAAAAGTTTAGTCACACTCATATACACAATCTTGGAACAGCTTTTATTTACCACTCTCATCCTTATTTCAAGTCTAGTTGTATACTTTATGAATTCACAAATGATTGCCCTTATTGAAAGTTTTGTGTTATTCAAGATGACTTGTAAAGTTTACTCAATCTTCCCTAGCAAGGGAAACAGGAAATTCCAGAGAACAGTAGACTCAGCAAACCTATAAAATCTGGGAAAGCAGACCATTATTTCTGGAGACATTTCACATAACACGTTGGGAAGCAATGACTAATTAGTTTTTGGTCTTAACAATAGCACTTTCAGGGGCTGTTTTTGTTGTGTTTTTTTCCCTTCTTTTATAGCTTTCATATTAGAAAAGAAGGAAAATAACTCTGAATGATGAAATATTGGCAACACGTGCACTTGCTTCGCTGTAGGAGCTCTGCTCTTTGATCCTCGGTACAATTACCTTCATTGCCTGGCTGGTATTAACTGGCTGGAGAGTAACAAGCAATTGTTGCAGGCACGGCACCATCCTAGCATGCTTTACCTCTCATAACTGACGATTTCAAATTCAAGGCTCCGTTCTACTCCTAAGTTCCTGTTGTAATAAGTTAAAACCTTAAAGAAGTACGTCTGGGTGCGTGTTTGTACCTAGAGCCTCATCTTGCCAGCACCTTGCCTAGCCACCCACCCACAACTGCCAGTGAAGCTGTAGTCATTGGTGAGGGTAAGATTGATTCTGAGTTCTCTAAATATAAATATTTGCACGTCCACTCTTCCTTTCTCCCTTCCCCCCCTCCCTCCTTCCTTTCCTTCCTTATCTACTTAATGATTTGCTCCTTCATTTATTTATTTTAGAATTCTACTTTCCCATATCTGTCTTAGCTCAGGCAGCTTTCCTTGACTCTTCTTTTGTCCTCCAATCAGTGTGTCGCTGAATCCTGTGAGCTCCGCCTGCACTGCTATGCTGCTGACCCTGGCCTCTACCACGGCTCGCAGATTATTGCAGTCGTCTTATGGTTGATCTCCTTGCTTCTGCTCTAAATTCCTTGCTACCCTGCACCTGGTCCCAAGCTTATTCTAAACCCAGCAGTCCAAGTGACCTTGCAGAAGTCATGCCATATGTCTCTTCTCTGCTCAGAACCCCCTGATGGCTTCTCATCTCCCCCCCCCCAAATAAAAGCAGAAGTGTTTCCCAGAGTCTGTGCGAATCTCCGCCTCCCCTTGTCCTAAGTCATCTCCTTGCTGTACCCTCAGCATGCCAAGCACAACCCCACTTCAGTGCATTTGTATTTGCTGCTCCCACTGGTTAGATAGATGGATCTCGTCTCCCAGGTGACTCCATCTTCAGATCTATACTCAACTGTCAGCTTCTGAGACAGGCTTTTCCTGACAACCCTGTATAATACTGCAATTCTACCCCCACCCCACCCCACACTGTCTGTCCCCTTACCCTGCTTTCCGACAGCACTTATCACCAACCAGCACGGTGTGTATTTATTTAGTTGTGTGCAGAAGATAAACTTCACAGAGGCAGAGACTTTGCTTTGAGACTGCTGAACCCTTAGTGCCAGGAATAGTGCCTGCTGTGAAGGAGGGATTGTAGAATGAAAAAAAAAAAGAATAGGAAATGAATAATAACTAGCCTACTTTCTTTTTTTAATCTTTTCTTTATGTTATACATCCCACCATCACCTTCTTTAATTCAGTCAAGTGCTCACATCTCAAGAACGTGATAGTTTGTTTCTCTTCAGTGACAAATGCGCTACCTGTCCTTTTGTTTTTGTGTAGGAAGGTTGCCTTTTACTGGATACCAGAGCTTCTTTCACGCTCTCATTTGTAGATGGCCCCTGAGAGTTTGGTGTGTGTGTGTGTGTGTGTGTGTGTGTGTGTGTGTGTGTGAAACTTCTCTCTACACTATAATGTTTGCAATAAAAACAAGGGGAATGTAGATTACATGCCTTTGATAGAACTTTTCCATGTTGTTGTAAGTAATTTGAGAATGAATGCAAAGCTTAAACTTGGAGAGGCAGAAATTCAAAAAAATTTTAAATTGAATCATGACATTCCTATGTTATCTAGATCAATCTCCAATTGAGTGTGAGAACTGACATTGAATATAAACTCTTCTCAGTAGACTAGCTTCTTCTTTATTTTTTTCAGTATATAATGAAAATATTAAAACAAGTCATTTCAGTTACATTGAAGTGAATTTTCCTAAAGGATTACAATCTAAAATCATACTGATAGTTTAGGAAGGCTTCTCAGGTGTTAGGAACTCTTACAGGCACATCATATCTTAGCTCATTTAAGTTTTAAGATTCATAACAATTCTATAATGTAAGGAATGTCATCCTTATTTCACATCAGGAAGTTGTCGAAGACCACAGAGCCAGGAGTGCTGCAATGCTAACCCGGTCTGAATTAGAGCTTAAATTTATTCTCCTAATCTAGTGTTTCTCAAACTTGTGGATCGAAAGCTACGATAATAAAATAATTTTAAATTATGAATTTTTGCACATATGTATTTATATTTGAATCATAAGTTCATTATATAATACACTGCCATATGTAAAGCACTCTATTTTCTATTCTATTCTCACCACACCGTGCCATCCCATGCCATGCCTATCCCTTTCTTGTGTCCTCTCTTCTCCCCTTCCTTCTTTCCCTCTCTTCCTCTCTTCTCCTCCTCCCCTATCCCTTCTTACCCCATCCCATCTCATTCCATCCTGTCCCACAACCCAATAAATTGGCTTTATGAGACACACACTATTCTAGAAACTGCTTCTTATACGCATGAAGCACTGTGGGTACAAATATACAACAAAATTAGGCCTTAAGGGACCTTAAAAAAGGATAGAAGAAATGAATGGTTAGATATAGTAATCCTACAAAATAATATATTAAATGTCAAAGCCCATCAACTTAGTTACTTCTATGAAGGCAAAGTAGTAGGAGAGATTCTTTGGATTCTTCTGAGATATTTTCAAGAGTCTTGGCCTCAGGAGGCCATGGGAATTGGGGAAATGATTCCTATAATATGGTCACACCATACCTGTGCTACTTTGCCATTTCTTTCTTTCTAGTCTAAGGAATTTTGATACCTGGTCAAAAGCTGTTATGCTTTAATTTTGTGGGTACTTTTAATACATATGCATTATATCCCCAATAATACTCTGAACTCCAAATCAAAGAAAAACCAAATAAAATGGTAGCTGTGAATGGGCTTTGAAACTGAAGGGCCAACTAAATATCCTCCCTGGGGTACATATCATTGCTGTTAACACTGTTGTTCTTCTCTTATACCATGTGATGCCTTAAGAAGTAAACATAAAATACTGCTTGCTGTGTTGATGTTTGAGCAAATTATATACTGGTTTTAATACGTCTAATACTTGCAACAGTGAGTGTGACCGTGCGTTACATATCAATTTCTCCATATTTCAGCATTAATTTCTTTCTCTATTATGAGAAAATGATTCAGCCGGTACATTCAGCAAGTATTTATTGAGAACTTGGTACGTACAGAAAGAACATGGTGCTGAGTACTATCTGCATTGCCTGCATCATGAAGTCCGAATCCCTTAGTGTCCCTGCTGCCCCTGCCACCTCATCTCCTGCACGTTCCTCCGCACATCCTCCCTGGGCAAGGGCTACTGAGTAAAACATGAATCCATGCCTTGGTGCCTTAGCCCAGCTGTTCAGCCTCATTCGTTTGACAAACCTAATCCTGTCTTTCAGTTGTTACTTTGTTTCTCCAAGGGAGAGTCAAGCTTTTATCCATTTACCCATCTATCTACTCAACAAAGGCTTATTGAGCCCGAGCTGGGCAGTGGTGTTACAGCAGTAACCATAGCAGATCCTCTGCCCTTGGGAAGTGCTTCCTTCTTTTTGATTAACTTTTTTTAAATTGTTAAACTTACTGGGGTGACATTCGTTAGCAAAAATTGCATAGGTCCCAGGTGTACAATTCTATAGTGCATCGTCTATGTGCTGCATTATGTGTTCACCACCCAGTCAGTCTCTTTCCATCACCAAGATTTGAGTCATCTCCCTCCTCTTCCAGCCCCTCCTCCCTTGCTCTCAAGTAACCACTAAACTATTCTGTGCCCGTGAGTTTTTCTTTGTTGCTTTGGTACATACATACAATGGCAGCCTCATCCCTTGCACCCACGACCCTGTTGCTTTGTAACCCCTGTACTTACCTGTTTCTTCTGATAGATTGGGAACTATTATGAGGACATACATTTTAACTACTTTGTCTTTTCATTTCTAGAGCCTAGTATGAGGCTTTGCACATGGTAGACACTCAGTAAATGCTGAATCCATGAACGGAAAAACACTTGTAAAAATTGACATAGATTTCTCATCGCAAGCCTGGAGATATAGGCTGTCTTCAGTTCCTCAGATTCCGGGCTTTTGTTAGAGTGTTGTGATATGCTTCTGTTTGCACACCTGGAATCAGGAATAATGCTACCTTTCACCTACTGAACAATGAGGGTTATGTTGAAAATTTGAATGGTCATTGTTTATGCCTGAAACAGCTGGATGGAAGGGTTCTGCACGGGATACTCAAAGTCTATGGTTATATAGACTCTGTCAACTAGACTTAAATAAATAACATTTGTACTATATTAATAATCCTAATAGTAATAGATATGCAATATTTATACTGATGGCTCTTACATATTTTCTTTAAAGATATACGAATGACACATGAGAAAAAGTAAATTTTGTAAAATCTATTACCGCTAAAGTCTTAATCGTTATTCAATAAATATTTGATTGAAATGATATTTTTGAGGAGATGTCTACACCAAATGAAATTGCATGAAGATTAGTTTTTGGTCACCCATTTCAAATGTTTGGTAGTAATCTTAATGGAAAAAATTTGCAGTTGTTGAATTTTGGTGTAAATGGGAAAAGACTCCTTAATCCCATTCGTCATTAAAAATTCATATGTGATTGTTTTGTTTTCACACTAATTTCAAAATAGATCTTTAGGAATCTGTCTTAATGATTTTAAGTTGTGGAACTGTCATGAGGCAATATTTGATACTTCACATATGCCGTAAGTATGTCATTAACTGCTTTGCAAGATAAAGGGCATAAAACATGTCACATCTGCTAAGAATGGTTGTACCTTGTAAATAGTAAATTCAATAGATAGTTTTCATAAAAAATGCATTTGCTAAATGAGGCTTTATTTTAATATACAATTTATACTTTCACATCATTCATATGTTAGCACTAAACAGACAATGAAAAGTAGATGGTGTAGCATTGTTGATTTGAGGGGAGATGTAGTTGGATAAGGACTAGATTTGATTTGTTGGAAATGGTAGCATTGCTGATACTGAAATTCGAACCCTGGTACTTATCTTTTACTGATGATTAAATCTAACTAACTGCTAATACCACTTACATACATATTATTAACTAATGATTCTCTTTAGGATGAGGCTAATGTAGAAGGAAAGATATTTTTAAGGCTCTCTTCCAATGGGATTGGGGGTTTTACTTACTAGTTCAAACTGTAAATCTCCTCTTAGCACTGGCAATCCAGGATCAGGTTTTCTGAGCTGATTTTAATTAAAGTTGATTTTAGGCTCTATTTCACTTCATCTGAAGCTAAAATGGTCTGCGCAAAGTAGTCTTTTATGTATGAGAGTAAAAGGAGAATTTTAAAAGAGTGTATGTGAATGTGTGTGAGGAGATGTGTGTGTGTTTATATATGTATAATATATTCAAGAACACTAAGATAAAGCCTGCCAAAAATATCATATGCCTTTTTTGTTACTGTAGTGTGTTTGAGCTCTAGCCAGAGGAACGTCAGCCAACTACAGTCAGACCCTCTGAATCACCAGTGTATACCTATGTGACCATGGACAAGTCCTTTAAACCCATCTGAGTCTCTATGAGCTCAACTGTATTCTGTTCTTTAAATAATTCTACCATCAAAATAAACACATCAGAAGCCATAAAGAAAACAACAGTAAATTTAACATGTTATAGACTGAAAAATAATATATGTAACATATATATTAGATGCTGTGTTAATATGTAAATATATATGATAAATATGTAAATAATGTATGAAGTGTTCCTATCAATCATTAGACAAGTAAACATGGCCAAAGGGTATGCAAACACAATTCCTAGAGGAAGAAATGCAAATGGCCAATAAACACATGACATATGCTTAATAAAAAATTATTAATATGAGATACCTTTCTTCGTCCTTATCATTAGTATTTTTTTTTTGGTAGCTCCCTGGCTGGGAATCGAACCCAGGATGCAGTGTTGAAAGCACTGAAGCCCAGCCACTACGCCACCAGGGAACCCCATTAGTAAATTTTTAAAAAAGATTGGTATTGCCCAGTATTGATAATAGTATGGGGAACTGGGCATTTGGTATATTATTGGAAACATTTTGGGAGCCAATTTGTCATATAAAGTTTTTAAATATAATACTTTGCAAGCAATTCAATTTTTGTTAATTAGTTTACCATATGGAAATATTTATGAGTATACATTTGTGCAAACTCATGCATATAGACTTTTCATTTACAATCACAGAACTATTGGAGATTGGTTAAGTTGTGACATTAGAATGGGCTAAAGGCATATATCTAGAGATAGAACAATCCAAGACATATTGCAGAAGTGAAAAGAAATTACCGTATTTTTCCACGTATATATAAGATGACCCCCAATTTTTCATCTAACAATTTTAGACAAAAGAATAATCTTACACATGGGAAAATACAGTGTATACTACATATATATTGTATACTACATATATATGTTATCCATATATAGTATGTGTGTGCATACAAATACACAGACAACAGGATCTGGAAGGATACACAACAAACTGTTAAAGTTCTTAATCCTGGGAGGAAGGAATTTTTTTTTATTCCCTAAACTTCTAAATTGCTTTGACTTTATGGGGCTAAACTTACAGTATTTTAAAAACCAACAGAAGTTTTCAATCATCAATCATCAGCTCTAAGTGAACCAGCAAATGTAAAAAATTATGTTTTGAACACTTCAAGTACCAAACAGGTATTAAGTGTATAGTATAACTTCATCCTGAAGGTCTAGATTTTTGTAGAATGTGTATCACACATAATTTTGGAATAGTTTGAATAGCCCCCACTTGAGAAGCAGTTAATTTATCCTGCACAGCTCATTCCTTATTGGATCTCTTGATTTTCAATCATCCTAAACATTTCTCTTCTGTTAATCCTGGAAAATTAAAATGGGAAGTTGCCGCACGAAGGAGTTTTCAATCTTTCCATCTCTTTCATTCTCTTCCTGTCTCTTTCTCTGTGACTCTGTGCATTCTGTTTTCTCCATTGTGTCTCTTTCTTCATATCTTCTTTCATTCTCTTAAATTCTAAAAAATAGTTTTTTAATAAATACTGGAAGCAAATCGTAATTCTACTTTGTAATAGTGAATGCTTCAAATTGGTGAAATAGAGGCAACCAATTAAATCCTGACTGGCTAGCAACCTTATTATGGTCTCTCACTTACATAAAAACTCAATGCCCACCTAATTTCTACTCCGTTAAGTTCCTTACAGCCTCTGCACTGAAGATACCAATATACCCACGACCAGCTTTTCATTTTAGTCTAAGAAACCCTGGATATGTTTTTGTCCAACGACTTGAAAGGTCTTAGCCTTCATTACCACTGTCTTCTCACTGACAAGGAAACCTAGGCATAAGAAATCAAGTTTGTGGGTTGAGACCAGCATTTTAAACATGAGATTGAAAGTCTCAGAGTGCATACAACATGTAATAAGAGAAGAACCTTTACAGAATTTTACTTTCTCTCCTACTCAGGTGCTGATGGTTCTCACAGGCCATACCAACTACCCCTATGTTTGCTATAAGTGAACATGACAAAACATGTAAAGCTCTGGAATCTACTTGAACCCCCCGCCCTTTTTTTAATACAACCTCTCATATGTCTCTTTTATGAGCTCTGATAATCTTATATTTAAATACTATCTTTTCTGAAAGCTGCTTGACCTTTGGACTTCCTTATTAATGTTTCCTAAGCCGATTCCATGAGATAATGATGGAGGCAGTGCATTAGGGGAAAGAAGATCTTGCTTCTAGTTCCAGCTTTACCACTCTGTTCTGGGAGACCTTACCTGCACCTTGTTGTTTCATCTATAAAATGGTATGATAATATCAGGTGTTCATAAAAGCTGAATGAATAACCCAGGTTGTGACTCAAAGTCCTTTCAAAGATCTAATGACCATGCCAATGTATTGATCATGGCAACATCATGAGCTATGTCCTATCCAGTGCTGTGTAGACATCTGGCCAGTTTTTTAAAAAAAAACATTACATTACTTCACCCTTATCCTTTGTCAGCTCTTATCGTAATATTTTACTTGGACATTTGTCATTTGTTTTTCTCTCCCTTTGGGGGTTACCTTTATCTTTTATGAGTTTTTAATATTTTAGCACTTGTGTGTCAATGCAAAATGTTAAAATTCTAAATAAATGTATTTAAAAGAAATTAAAAGTATATGAATGCACACCTACATGCACATATACAATCTAGGTTTTTTTGCACAGTGGGATGAATAACCTGCTTATAAATCATAAGTTGTGATTTATCTCAGCTTTTATTTTCACATATACATAATATAAGTGGCAAATTATTTTACATTCCAAAGACATTTTTCAGTATTCACCTGTTTTCAGGTGAGCCTCTCAAGAGACTTACATTTTAGAAATCTAAAACAAGAAAGCAAATTATCTAACAGCCTCTCTCTTCTATCCATCCTCCACACAGAGAGGGATGACAGAAGAGAAACAGAGGGGAAATTGATTTTCACACAAATTTTCAATTCCCAATGCAGGAACTCTTCAACATGAGAGCAGACAACAGGTGATAGGGGACCACCGGTGACTATGCCTATGCATGTTGTTACACACAGGATTTCTTTGCCATCAAAATTTAGCATTTTCCACCCCTGTATTCGTTGTGGGGATTGCATGGGAAGAGGTGTAATGTTCTTTTTCTGTCACATTCATTTCTTTTACTTCATTGCAGCCTTGAATTCACAACAATGCTCGGACATAAGGAATTTGAGATAATGGAAAAGGCCAAATACACATTCCTTCTCCCCATTCCCTCCAATTTCTGGACTCACATTCCTGCAAAGCTGAGCCTTGTGCTCCATGTGATCATGGGACATCCTCCTCCTCCCCCTCCCCCTCCCAGTACCTTGCCTGATGTATGCCTGTGTTCACCTTTATCTCCATTGGGGGGCCCACGATCAGTTGGATGCCTTGTATCTTCAATGTATTCTTAAGAGCATGGATATACTGTCGTTCTCAGACTAATAGAACTAAATTATGCCTGTAATAAGTTTTATCCTTTTGAGTGGAAGGCATTTACACCATACTACTACTTTGCTATGTCTATTTATAATTCTCTATGCTAGAGTGCCATTGGAAATCTGTGCATTTTCTTCTCTCCAGGGTTTTTGGTGTTAAAATAGTCAAGACACTGCCTAGTTAATTAGCAGCTGCTTTGTCCACACCCCCAGAGGCTCATTCAGTCCCAGCCCAGCCCCAAATGTACAGCTTCAAACCAGGGAAGGTGACTTTGATATGTGGCTGATACAATTGACAAGGGGGTATATTTTGGGTTTCAGCTACAGCGTATGCTCTAGGCATCAGATTGATGGCTGCTTGATTCTCAATGTCTGAATTAGTCTCTAGAACCAACACAACTGAAGAGAACCCCTGATTTACTGGGATACCACAGATGGAAACAGAATTCACAGCAGTCTCTGCCGGGGTACAAACTCACTTCCGTTGAATTGAGATAGAATCTCAGTGATCACTGACGAGCCAGGGGTGGGAAGGTCCTACTTCACCTCCAGTGGTTTACTGACTTAAGATTTTTCTGAAGAAAACTCCTGTCCCTGCTTTTGATTATCAGTTTGCACAGGGACAAATTATACTGTAGCATTAATTTTGTGTACCATGATATCAGAGAAAATTGTTTTGTAATTTAATGTAACTATATTTTCTCTGACACAGGATTAAACTGAGGAAGACCAATGGGTACATAGTCTCATCTTTTTCATTAACACCAAGGTAGACACTGGTTATGATACAGTGAGTGTGCACATATACCTCACAGAAGGAAATGAAGTTAAATAAACAGGAAGTAGCAAGAGTCATACAGTTGAGGGTGCATTGTTTTTTAAGTCTGTGCTCTCCAGGTGTTAGTTATGGTCCAGTCTAAAAAAATGTTATTGTTTAATAATAATAACCCTGGAGGTAAATATTGGCAAAGCTCTCAAGATAGTTTGTGTGTGTGTGTGTGTGTGTGGGGGGGGGGCTGTCCTGAAAGTATCCAGCCTTGCAATATGGAAAATAGAGGCATTTATAGCTGGATTTTTCCAGACAGCCCTCGTGTGTATATACTGTATTTTTCTGTGTATAAGATGCTCCATGTAAAAAACGACACCTACTTTTCTAACCCAACATTAAGAAATCCTCTGAATTAATTACTCCCGTGTATAATAGGACCCCTAAGTTTTGCTCTAACAATTTTAGACAAAAATATCCTCTTATATGTGGAAAAATATGATACATATATTTAAAATCAGATGTTTTATTCTGTGTTAACTAGTAGAGCTCCACTTTTCATTTATAAAATAGAATTTAAGAAGTAAAAAATGTTTTGTATGATTATAGAACCCAGTTTGAGTATGTACACATACATCTACACATGTAAATGTCATAATCTGTATACACACCTATACTCACACACATGCAAATGTACATATGTGTATCTATCTAGCAGAGGAGAAAAGCTTAATTCTGGCAGTGATAATGGTGATTTACTATCAACAGCAATGATGAAATATCTCTGAATAGACATCTGAATTTATACTTTCTACATACTAAGAGGAATATCTTATAAATAAAAGAGGAAACTAGATCACTATATTTTATCTTCCAGACATTGTATATCCCATACTTAATGTTAGCATTTAAATTCCTATTTCCAAATACATTCATTTTTTAAGTATATGGGATGAGATTATGGTATCCTAGAGATACAATACAGTCTGCTTAATTTGAGCTTGTCAGAATGCTTTTCCTTGTATATTAATAGTGCTTCATACTATGCCATACCCAAAGAAGCCCCTACTGAATAAATAAAATAGTGACAACTGTAATGTTAAGATAAATGCTTGGTATCAAAATAAAAGTTGTGAATGATAATAACTATTCTATTGTCATTTTTCAAAGGAGGTTTTGCTAACCTCATGTCTCGATCATTAGCATCACATACTATTTCGTGTAATCTTTGTCATAATATAACTTTCATCTATTAAAATTTAATTCATATGTACTAAGAATAGAAAATATTATCATTCTCACTGCTTTCATTTAATGACTAAATTTCCCTAGAATATACAGCCAAAGGAAGATTCAGGGCTGGAAATGTTAGCTCCATGTGACTTTCTCAAATTATTCAAGAGTTTAATCATTCTATGACCTATGAAGGTCATGCCCAGTTGCCAATTATATTATAGAAAGGCAGGAGGTTGTATTCACCATATCAATGATACAACAGTTAGAAGCTGCAGAAGAATGAATTATGCATTTTCTTGACAATAATCATATCATGGCAACAGCTTTCCTACTTAATCAACTGTAATCAGCTTTTGCTAATCATGAAAGGTAAAATTAGTTCTATTAGCCCAAGTCACAACTTTCTTTAAGTAGCAATATAAATCCAATTACATTGAGTTACTTCAACATTTTTTGGTGAGTACCTCATTGTTTTCCAATGGAACCTAATTTGAATAAGGGGTCTAATTTGTGTAGATATTTACATTATATTCTATATGATGGTGTGTATTAACTTTACATATTTTGTAGTATGTTTGCAAATATTCTGCTCACTCAGTAATTTCTCTGACTATGTCGTTAAGGGCGTAAGTAACAGTAAAATATATAGAACTGGTAGCCCCTATAATTGTGTTTTAGACTGCACATGACATTATTGAAAAAATAAATGCCTGTGCTAATATGAGTTGATGTTCACAGCACTTTCTGAGCCCTTTTTAATGAAAATTTAAGCCCAGTACTGTTCATCAGTGCCAGCTATTGTTTTTCTGTGTGTTATAACCAATGCTGTCTGTTCCCAAATGCTTGGAGGCAAAGCTGTTTACAGATAGTTAGAAATGAAGGCATTGTTTTGAAAAGTCAGCTTGCCTGAATCAAATACGCCTTTTATGCATAGATAAGTTAAATGGTTAGAAGAGAGTCGACAGCAAAATTTGGAAATATCCTGAAAATGATTTGACCTTTTCATTAGGTGCTGGAAGTAAGAGCAAGTAATAAAAAAGAAGACTTTTGTTTAACCTTTTGAGCAAAAACCTGCTTACAAGTCAGACGCATCTTGAGTGTGTGCATGTGTTGCTGATGCCACAGAGGCTCATTTGATCCTTAAAGAACAAAATTTGAGCATGAGGAGAGAAAACCTTTCTCTAGAACAACTAAGCTCTATTTAAAAAGTGTAGGTCTCTATTTAAAGAGAGTAGGACTGGCAAGGGCCTCTGTCATCTGGCCAGACAAGAGGATAATATGCAGAGACATTTAAATTCAGTGGGACAAACACTACCCTTTGTTGGCTCCCACACTCTCAGACATATACACAGAGCTTCCACTAAAGTTAGAGAACTGTATCTAATTTGGAATTCAGAAGATGGCCCAAAATAGTTTATTGTCATAGTCAGACTTTATTCATGGTTTCCTAGGTTGGTGTTACGACATCACTGCTGTAAGCCTGCCATTCATCACCATCGGTCACTAGTCTTTCACATGCCGAAGGGGGGGGGGGGTGACTTCAATAAAGAAATAAAAAAGAATGGGTTTAGCATAAATTTGACAAGTCTTGACAAAAGAAAAAGGTTAGGAATACATGTTAGAGTCAATAATCTCTTTTAATCCTGCTCTTCATGTAAACTATATTTTAACATTTGGGGTTTTTAAATTACAAAAATAATAGATATTAATTTAAAAAATTATCATATAATGAGTAAATTTAAAAAAAAAAACCCTAAAACTCCTTTACTACCTCATTTCCACTTCCCTGGGGAGAGCACTGTTAATAATATGGTTCTTTCAAACTTTTTCCTATGCGTTTACAAATATACAAATGCGCTTCTCTCTCTCTCTCTCTCTCTCTCTCTCTCTGTGTGTGTGTGTGTGTGTGTGTGTGTGTGTGTGAGAGAGAGAGAGAGAGAGAGAGAGAGAGAGAGGTGTATTTTCCTAGAAAATGCCTTCTTTTGTAAATTAATCAAATATCAAGAGCATTTTTCCATGTTGAAATCTACAAAGGCTCTCAATTTATTTTAACATTTGCACATTATTCCCTAATGTTGGATATTTAGTCTGTCTCCAATTATTCTGTATTACAAAAAAAATTTACCCCAATGAATATTTGTGAACGTATTAATCAGTGAATGCTGTGACTATGTGTGCTTTACATTTTTTTTTAATTTTGAATGTTTGGATAAATGTTGAATTCTTGTGTTGATAGATTCTTTCTTACAACTCTAAAAATAATATAGGATTATTGATGTAGTATTTAAAATAATAAAAATGTTTATTGACCTTAGTATATCTAGGATGTCGTTGACCTTTTAAAAAATCCAAATCCAGTTATGAGTCTGGTATGAAAATCAAAGTGAGAGAGCTTAAAATGATTTATGATAAAATATATTGACCCTTAAAACAACTCTTATGCTAAGAAATATCACATACTGTTTAGTATTATTCCTATATTTTATAGAAACATTTCTATACCCCTGCCAAAATCATAATTTATAGTATTACAATATTTTTTCACTGGATTTCATTCTCGGAGGTAAGAATAAATACTAATAATGTTATACTGTTAATAAAATAGAAGAGACTAAGATGTGTTACATTTAATACTTGCAGAACCATTTGTGTCATTAGTCCATTTAGGGGTAAAACAGAAATGCAACTACATCCACAGCCTAGAATTTGAAATACATTAAAGTAAACATCAGAGTAATGACTTTAGCTATGCAATTTTAAATTATAGAGATTATTTTTTTATGAATAAGAGGCATATCTGTATTTGTAGTGCTTATAAACTGTATTTTACTATCCAGACTGAATATTGTAGCAAGAACTTTATTATTAATCATCCTATGCATCTAAAAAGACTACCATAAAATTTTTAAAATCCACAAGTTTGATTGCTTCAAAGTCTCCATTTATAGCTATTGTCTACGTATTTCTACGATAACATATATTTAGAAGACTACAACTAGAACATGTCCAAAGAAAAGTAGTTATATCACAAAGGGTCCTAAAACCATGCTGCAGGAAGAAATGTAGGAGAATCTGAAGGTATTTATCCCATGAAGAAGAAAGAACTATAACTGTTATAAGCTATTTCAAGAGCTCTCATGTGGGAAATAAGCTAAATTTATTCTGTCTAGCTACACAAAGCAGAACTAAGACCAATGGGGTAGATGTTGAAAGGAAAGAAATTTTGCTTTTAGTCTAATTTTTATGGACATTTTCTGCTTATACAAACAATGCATATTTATTGTACAAAATTAAAGAAACTTCTAAAATCCCACCACCAAGAAATAGTTTGATAGTTTTTCTTTCAAGATTTTATGTATGTACGGCTGTATTCAAATTATTTGAGTATTCATTATTAGACTTCTAACAGTTATTAGGTTCCATAGAGTAGAAAAGGAGATACTCTTTTATGGAATATTGAACATTTACAAAATTTATTTTCACTCGGATATTCCTACTTAACATCACTTTTTTTTTTTTTAACTCACCCATTCAGTCACTTTCCTTCTCAGTTAGTGTTGATTTTTGGATGCAATTTGGAAAGAACTCTTTTTAAATATATAGTGCAAATATGGTTCAAAGACACATTATGTTTTTTGGAAAAGATTCAAGATTTTATTAGCTTGCTGAGAGTGATGTTGGAAAAACAGTTGGAACAGCAAATACCCCTGAAATTCTGGAAGAATTTAACCTGTTGATAGTTCAATGAGAGAAAACTTGCAATATTTATGGCATGGTAATTTCTTAAAAAAAAGAAGAAGCAGGGAGAGTAGTTTGCATATCAGAGAAGTAAGAAAACTCTTGGGAAAATGGATAAAGCCCCAGAATATTTTGGCAAAACTGAAGACTGTGTTATGGAACTCACCTTTTTCTGCTGATGCAAATAAGCTCAAAACGGTTTATAGTAAATCTGAACATATGCCTCCCCAATGACCCAGTATTCTACCTTGTGATACACACCCAATAGAAATGTGTACACCAACATGTGTTTCCCAACACTACCCATACGAAATGTTTATAACAGCCCTATTAACAGTAGCCAGAAAGTGGGAAACCGACCTGAGTTCCTCAAAATCAGGATGGATAAATTGTGACTCGGTCGTGCAGTGGAATATGATACAGCAATGAAAATGCATGAGGCACCACTACATAAAATAACATTGACAAATCTCACAGAAGATTGAAAGAAAGAAGTGAGACACAAACGTGCCTAGTATATAATTTAATTTTTATAGAGTTAAAAAAAACAGGCCAACATAGCCTTTGGTGTTGGAAGCCTGGCTGGTGGTTACTTGGAGAGAGATTTACGGCACAAAAGGGCATGCGGAGGGCTGCTGTCGTTTTCAGAATGTTCTGTGTCTTGATTTGGCTGGTTTCTTGGACGTACTTTGTTTTACTTTACTGTGATCTCCACCTATGGTTTGCTCACATTCCTGTTTGTATGTAACATTAGAATAAAGCAAAAAGCTTCACCACCCCTCCTCACAAAGACAATACTTAATTCACACCTCATTGTAAGATGTAGCTCAGAGTCATAAGTATAACTAAATTTTACTAAACTTATTAAAATCAACTTATTTTAATACTTTATTTAATTTTGAGAAAAAAATCCTCACCCTTTCGCTACACACCCTCCCGCCCCTGTTTATTATGAAATTTAATTCACTAATGGCCTCTGGTGTCTCAGATAATGAAAATCTCCAATTTATACCTGCAATATATTTAAATCATACTTTTTATGTATTTTTTCACCTGTCATTCTGTTGTTGCCATTTTCCATGACATTAAATATTTTCAATTGGAATATTTCATTTGGAAGTACCAAAATGGGTTTACCATCTCCTTATTTGGGGGAATTTAAGTATTTCCAATTGAGGAAATACTTTTTGACAAAGGTGTTAACAAATGAATCAAGGATCTCAAAAGAGTTTGCTACTTTTATTGGAAAGATTGAAGCTGGAGCTAGTGGCCCCTTCCTGGAGAGGTAAGGGGAATGAGACTGACAGTCATGACAAATATAAGGTTATTCAAAAATGTCTGTGGAATGAATTAATGTTTTTGGAAATCCTTCCCACTCTGATTGTGTAGGCTACATGAGCAAGCGAAATCAACCAGAAAATTGTGAAATGTTCACTGAGACTAACTGGTATATTGATGTTGCCTGATTCTAATGATTACATCCACATCTGTGATTTCTGGTTGAACCCCAGTGCTTTGATATTTACTCATCAACTTTGCCATTGTTCTAAAGACAGAAGATTGGTGCCATTCATAGTGCCAGGAGCCTTTCCTTTGGGGAAATGGCAGATAAGATGTCTCCCCAAAATAGCTTCATTTCAGTGGTGGAAGAATGTTTAACAGAGCGTGGGCCTTTGTTTTTTATTCTTTATACTTCTTGCATAGTGTTAGCCATAGAGCAGACACTTTTAGTAACCTTCCGTGTGACCCAAGTATTTTGTAAGCGTAACCTGTAATTCCATCATTCTTCTTCTTCACTTAGCCATGTGTGACTAAATTTGATTAATACTTTAAGAAGTAAGTGCTTTCTTATTTCAACAGTGCTTCTTTTCTGTCTTACTGAACATGGAGGTCTGGCATTGAGTTGTACTTTCATTGTTCCTTCATATTTATACCATAACTGATATTATTACTTAATGCATAACTTTTATTCTGTGCTTCCTTTCTTTATGTAATTGAAAAGAGGCAAAGCTCCAGATATTACATTTCAATTGATCAGCTTCTTAATTGAAAGGAAAGGAGGAGTTTGAATATACAAGGGCTGTCCGGAAAAAACATCCAGCCACTGTCAATACAACACTGTCGTATTACATGGCTGGATACTTTCTGGATGGCCCTCATATGTCTCTTGTATTTACCCTTTGAGTGCAATGCAACAGGACATATAAAATGAAGGGGAAAGTATCAAGAAGGGGAAAGAAAGCAGCAGAGGTTAAATGTAATATGTGCTTCCATATGGATATGTGCAGAATGTCTATAGTAGTCCTATTAATGATAGCCAAAATGTGAAACAAACAATATTCCTCAAAATTAGAATGGATAAAGTGCGATATATTCATATAATGGAACAGCATACAGCAATGAAAAAGAATGAGCAATTATTGTATGTAATAATATGGGTTATGTATACCTACACATATGCATAGGTTTGTGTAGATAGATGACAGATAGATAGATAGATAGATGACAGATAGATAGATATGCACAAATAATAGGGAATCCCAGCTGACCAGAAGCATAGATTGCATATACCCCACATGTGGAATTCCTAGACACGACACATCCTCTTTTTCCACGTTACTTATAGCCATTGATTTATCTGGATATGGATAATATTGTGTGTGTGTGGTGGGGGGATGTTTGCCTCAGCCCTATTGGCATATTTAAGGAACTGTGTGATGTGGGATGGCTTAAGGAATAAGAGATGTATTTTAGGAAGGACTTTGTGGCCCCAGGATAAATATTCTTCCATATTCAAAAAAGGAAGATGTCTGGGTTAGTAACCTGGACTTCGGGAGACAGGGGAACTGGGAGCTGGGGAGAACTATGGATGTGGGAGTAGTGTGTTGGTTTCACTGACTCTGTCTTGTCCAGCAATCCTTGTGGTAGATGCATATCCTGGGGTGTAAAGGTCTGTATGGAACCTAAAAGACATGTTGCATGACACTATCATCTGAAGAAACTGCTGTGGGATGCATCTGAAGTGTGGAGTCAGCATCTGCCCTGTCAATCAGCAGCCCAGAGAAGATGGTTAGGGTGGTGTGGCTGGCTGTGGAGCAAGTCATTAAGTTACAGGGCAGAGGCCAGCAGCAGAGTGAGGGGTGGTGTGACCACTGCGTCAAGGACTCGGCTAAGTCCTGGGCTGAGCCCTGGTAGCAACACAAGTAATGAGCATTGTGCACCAGTCTTTCTAGAGCAGCATCAGGCCAAGAGGAGCCTCCAGAATATGGCCCAAGTATAGAGAAGTATAGAAGAAGGAGCATTGGCCGGGATAGAGCTATAAAAACATATGAGACTTTTAGAAAGCAACCAGAAATAATCAAGAAGTGAATCTCAGAAGCTAACACCGCAACTCATGTAAAACAGGGCTAACGAACTAGAATTTGGGCCTGATCTGTCCAGGGAACTTTGTGTGAACCACGGACAGGTAGGCCTGCCTTTTATACACAGAGTGCATGTGAGTAGCCAGGGGACTTATAAGCTGCATCAGTATGGGATATGAACTTGGACATGCATAATACCAACCTGAACACTCTATCAGGGAAAACCAATAAAGATGTATTCTGGTTTCCCAATGCAGGTTAAACATGATTTACTTTTTTCTCCTTACTGTGCTACTTTTCACAAAACAAGTTATAAAGCACTCATTGAATAAATTTATTTCTTCTAGTCAGAATTTTCCTTAGGAATGCCTCTACTCATAAGGTCAGGGTGAAAATTGCTTTTCATTTGTCTGCTGTTTCAAAAGACTGGAGTTTACAGTTTATTTATTCAAGATAATCACCTGCTCCTTATTTCTTAAGCATTTTTCACATTGGATTATTCCTAACAATAGTCAACCTATTTCTAGGTATAAAAATGATAACTGCAGTATTGATAGCATTAACATTGATACAGTGATAGGTGAAACATGCATAAAAAGTATGATATTGGATACACTGGAGATTTTCATTGTCTGAGATACCAGAGGCCATTAGTGAACTTAAATTTTATAATAAACTGGGGGTGGGGTTAGTGAAAGGCAAAGGGTCTTTTCTCAAAATTAAACAAAGTATAAAAAGTTGATTAATGGGTTTTAATATATGTTTAGTAAATGTTAATTCTGGAGGTAAAATCCATTTGGTTAAACAGATCAAGACCATACCTAATAGACTGCTGTAAGCGCGTAATGGTCTAAGACATAAATAGGTAAATATTCTTCTCCCGTAGTGTCAAATCTACAGAACTGGCAGCAGCTGCCTGGAATGCTGTGTTAAGAAAGGGCTGAGGTTGGGGGACAGGAATTGGAAATGCTTATCTGGGAGTGCTGAACTAGTGACTGGGGGATTATGGAGGCACAAGTTCCATGTATTTGCCAGTCCTGGTCTAAAAGCTTTCCTTAACTAATTAGCTTAACTGGTTCACTGTCTGTATACAGAATAATTACTTACGTTTGTGTTTGACTTTTCATAATTTTTCTACAGATGTTTTAAGTAAGTGTCAGTGCATGCAGTTATCTGAGACTGAATTATCGTTTATGAATAAGATCTCGTTCAAACAATACTTACCTAAGCAACCTGTAGATGAAAACCAGAGTCCCACTGAGACTTGCCTACGAACAAAGTGAAGAGACTCACAGCCTTGAATAGATGGGGAAATGGTTCCTTTTCAATTCAATTGCAGAAATATTTATATAGCAAGTACCAAGGTATTCTCAGAATTAGATTATGCACTGAGAACCTCATAATCTAATATGAAAACAGATACATTGAGGGTGCCAAAAAAATGTCCACACATTTTAAGAGATGTCAACGTTGTTCAAGCAGTAGTTCGCCATAACAGAAGTATCTGGCTGTCAATGGTATCCACTTTGAGCACCTCTTGTAATTGCAGAAGTCAAATGTGACTTGTATTCATGTTTTCTTATCGGTATATATTATTACAATTTAAATATAGTTTTTCCTTTCTTAAAATGTGTATACATTCTTTGGCACCCTCTGTATTATTCAGAAACTATAATTGCCTAAATTAAAAATTATACAATTATTAAAATTTTCTAAAGTATTAATTGCAGAATTATTAAAAGCCAAAACAATCTAGGACTTGTCTGATATATTTATTAATCTTATGAAAATATCAAGATTTATAAAATCAGAGATTTTTTTTACTTTTGAGTTCAAAAATAAATTTGAATTAAGAACTTAATAAATTACAGTTCTTGATCAATATAATTAACCTAATTTTTGGTGGTTCACTACAGTTTTGAGATTAAAGCTTTAGAAAATTTTATAAGAGCAGTATTTTATATTTGAATAATGCTTCATAATTTGCAAAATGCTATGTTTTCAGATACTTTACTTGGTAATATAAATAGGTCAAGTATTGCCTCCACTTTTCATTTTAGGAAAATGTGGCTCAGAAAGTTTAAATTAGTTACGTAAGTTCGCAAAGCCAGTAGAGCTGGTAGTCGAACCCTAGCTTTTGGGCCTTTACTCCCTAATCTTTTCTTTATGTTACCTTAAGTTGAGCATATTATATTCTTTTTTAAAAAGCTTAAAAATATGTCACTATAAGGCAAAATAAAATGTTTTTCATGTACTTTACATATTACTTCATTGAGAACTTGTGGATAGCAGGAAACTTGCTTTATTAATTCGTAATTAAACAGAATTGTCTTCTACCATATTATGCAGCATTTATCCTAAAACATGGCATTTGATAGTTAACCAATTATACAAGTTTTATTTAATGATTCTGTTGATCTCATTACCAGGTTAAATATTATAATTTTTCTATAACTATATAAGGTAGAACATTATAAATTAATTTTCATTGTGGGTCTTGGTTCTTGATGACAATAAATATTCAAAATAAAAGTTCTCTTTTACCTAAAAATAGAGGAGGATGGTATCAAAATTTACCTTCTTCTTAACTGATTTCTAATAAGTTGTCTCTGAGCACACAAATGATGCATAATGTATGGATGTCCGTTGTCTGGATTTTTTTCTTTGCTTTTTCTTTTGTTTTTTTAAGTTGAACATTTATTTGCTTCATTCCAGCTCAATATTTGGACAAAAAGAAGAATCAGGGACATGGAAATGGGTGTAGCGAAAAGACCAGATCTCTTCCTGTTTGTTGTAAAAACAATGTGCTGTAGTTCAAGTATATCATATAAGTAAAATAAATATAAACTCCTGCTTTTTCACTTTTGATTTCAAGATGATATTTAAGGTAGTTTTTTTGTTTGTTTGTTTTTGTTTTTAACATGAAGTCCAATTTAATGAATCCTGTAGAACTTGAACTAGAAATACTTATGATATCCTTGGTCTCTTTTCCCATTTAATGTGAAATTTTAGTGGGAGCATTGATTTCATTGCATGATTTTAAAAATCCAGTTCTTGAAATCCTGTAAATTAAATGAAACAAGCAAAAAAAATTTTGGATTGGTAATTACCTCTTCTTCTCAGGAAAAATTCTGACAACGAGGACCTGCCTATGAGGTCTGTGCTTTGATAATAATCAGAATGAAAAAGGCATCAAAAATAAGTGTTTTCATTTACTCATTTTGCACAGTATGGATGCAGGTTCAGAATGTACTGCAGACCCAGAAGAGAGTGCAAGGAGAATGGGCCAGGTTGGGGATGTAGCCAGCAGTCTAATTACACAAGTAGGTTCACAGCACAGTTGGGTCACAAATCATGTTTCTAAACTTAGGAGATGAATTTCCAGCATAAATTATTGAAAGGCACGCTGTGGTGCTCCACTCTGCATTTCCCACAAATTAGATTACTGAGAACTATAAAGCATCTTTATAGAAAGTGTTTCCCTTGCTGTTTTAAAATTTTCCTTTATCATCAATTAGTGTCAATTTTGAAAACATTAGCTATACCCAGAAAATGAAACCAAAGAATAAAATAAAGAAACAAGGAAAATATTCCTAAGAGAAACAAAAACATATTTTTTAAACCTGCTAGGAAGATTTAACTTAATGAGATTTTTGTGGATTTCTATACCCCAAAATTCTTTTGGGTAGAACTGTAATAACATATTGCATAAATATAGTTCCCACATTTCATTTCCATGTTGATTGATATCTGGGATGAAATAAGCATAGTTGTAATGGAATAAGTTTTGTAAAGATAACTTCATTCTATAACGTAAATAGTTCATTTGCATTATTAATCCACATTTAGCTTTTGAGGTCATATTTGTGCACCACTTTTATTCACAAGATTCATGAAACTGAAAGGAGTTGATGGAAGACATTAGAAAATAAGTTTATGAATGGCACTGCCCTAAATTTAAGATCTGAGCACTCTGCTTAGCTTATGGTTTTCTCTATGCTTTCTCTCTTTCTCTCTCTATAAAATGGGAGTAACAAACTCCTTTTTTCTACCTATTTTAAATGGGATGATCCATAATTTGAGATTAATCAGTATTGTTTTTCAGATTATAAAATGAATATAGAGCACTGTGCCATTTAAGGACTCTGAGTGCAAGGGTAACAATGTCCAACTCAAACTAGCTGAAGTTAGAAGGATTTTTATTGGCTGGCGTGCCTGAACCAGCTGCATCTATAATGAGCCGTGTCAGAGGTCACAGAATGGTTGTCTCCATCCTCGGCTTTACTACCTATAGTGTTGGCTCCGTACTCATTTTATGCAAGGTGGTAATGCAGCTCAAGTGCCTACACTTTCTGAGATCTTAAATTAGTAGGAAAAATAAGATTTCCTTTCCCAAGAGGCCTTGCAATTGCTCACTGAGTCTCGGAAGTTCTGACTAGTTCACGTGTCCATCCTTCAACTTAACCCTTTCCCAATGAGTAGGAAGAGAATACGGTTGATTTCCAATCCCAGAAATGTGTGTGCAGTTCTGCTTCCATTTTTCCGATTGTATTTTGAGTGAACTGTTTAATGTTCATCTCATCAATTTCTACTTTTTCACTCTTTTAATTTAGGAGAAAATAAAAAGAATTGCCATTAAATGAAAGAGAAATGTCAGAGAATGTATGATTCAGGAATGAAATTTATAAGACTTTCTGAAGGTATTTGCTTTTGAAATTTTAATTTAACTTCTTAAATTAATGGCGAAATATGATAATCTCCTTGTTCTTAAGGCTTTTAATTGTTTCTTTCTGGAGAAACAATTTGTTTGCCTCTGGGTCGGTGACCCATTGTTTTTACAAATTGGTTGATTTTTGCACGTGGTGCTTAGTAGTCTCATAATTACATGTTATAAAAATCTTCTGTAATTAATTTGTTTTCACAGCAACTGAATTTGATATCCTTGTTAAGGCATTAGTGAGTTTTTAAAAATATTAATTTTACAAAGAGCTGTATTTTGTTGATCGGTCAAAAATATTGTCTAGCTGAATTCCCTGTGTTGAATTCACACATTTTCTGATGATAAGGATTTTCAGATGGATTCTTCTTTGCCATTGGATTGGCCTTCATCTGCCAGGTAGGCTCTAGACTGCGGCCGTTGGAAGAGACCCTGCACGTGCCGCTGAACGGTACACACAGGTGTATGTAAAGCTGACCTGACGCGCGGGTTCACGTGTGGGTGGTGTCTTCTTTCTCTCTTGTTTTGAGGTTGTAGATGGACGTGCATGCCTCCTAAGGGGTTGGGTTTTATAAAAGTATTAGGGCTGTGTCACATTGGCTTTGTTGTGACATTTACCACCTCACCATCAAAGAGTAGGTGTCGTTGTGCTGATAACTCCTTGGCATTTGGCCCCAGGGACGTGTCACATTATCAAAAGAAGCAGCCCCCCTGTCTGTGTCAGTGGGCTGGTAATTAAAATGTGGACATTTGACCATGGCTCACAGGAGAAAATGGTCAAAAGAATATATTGAAATGAAAACCTTACCTAGACAGAGTCATTCCTAATGAGCCAGAGGAGAGCGCTCTACCTGAAGCAGTAACAGAGAAGTCAAGGCAGGTTTTTCCTAATTAACCTGACTTTCCTATCCCAGTAGAGCTCACTCATTTAAACAGCTGAACCCATACTTAAAAAGCTTCCCACAAAGAAAATTCCAGGTTTCACCAGCATCCTCTACTAAGAATTTAAGGAAGAAATAACATAAAGTTATTCTAGGAAATAGGGATCTCGCCAGTCCACAGGCAAAGGAAAAATCAACTTAAAAATTTTTGTCACTGGAAATCTGAGTTCCAACACATGAAGCCAATTTAACAATACCTTTGACCAATCATTAAAACGGATTTCTGCGTACACTTAACATTTTTTAAAACTCCTACTTTGGGTGCTGTTCTCTGCCTGCTGGAGTTACTTCCCAGGTAGATCCAACCTCAGCCTGAATCTTTGGTTTCTTTAGAGCTGAACCGAGCGCGAGAGGGGGACTTTCTCTCCTAGGCTATTGGTCAAAGCTGTGGTCAGCATCAACTTTGGCCAAGGCATGCCTGACCCAGTTCTGCCACAGATGACTGACCGAGGGGTTATCTTGTGAGTAGGTGTGACTTAGGGAAGCAGGGTTAGCAGCTGGGTAAAAGTCTCAGGTTGATTAGGTGTGTCTTGGGTCTTTTTCAGCTCTCCTTACCCTTTTTATTTATTTACAGTCGACTCCCCGTTAACGGGAATTCAAGCAACTGACACTCTCATGCCACCAGCAAAAGAATCAAAGAAATAAATACAATTATGTGGAATCTACCAGTCCCTGTGGGTGTCAGTTAATGGAGAGTCTACTGTATTTATTTCCTTTTACATCAGACCCCTGAGTTCCTTCTTTCACTCCAAGTATCTGAAATCTGTTCCTTTCTACTAAGTTTTAACATACAAGTCAGAGGTTAAAATGCTAAGAATTCACTCTTTTCCTCTCAGATGATTTTTAAAAGATATTGTAGTGGGATAGGAATTGGTAGGAAAGTATAACAGTATACTGAAATACTAAGAGTGAAAGACATTTTCTAAGAAAGGATGAACAAACAAAGAAAATTCCCTTCTGGTGGTATATGTGTTCACGTGGTTTATTTTTCCAGTGATTTTGGGGGCAGGATCTGTTTTCTAGTGAGGCAATTTTTTTAATGGGTAAGATAAGCTTCGTTTTTTCTGACAATAAGCGCCTAATGTAACCATAGAAAATGGCCCTTGGCCTACAGTTTTTACTTGCTTGCCAGTGAGTCGGCCTACTTAGGTTGATAATTTAATTTTCATGGTGTTCAAATTACAAATTAACAGTTGCAAGTGTGGATTTGGGAGGATTGTGCTGAAGCTTAGAGTTCTCTGAGGATGGTTTGCCCCCCTGGGCTACATTAGGTAACTTCCTGATTCAAGTAAAAGGAAGTTGCCTTTTTGGTTTCTGCCCACGTATCTTCCAGTCCTCTATTTGAGAAAGACACTCATCTAATCTATAGACTCTCCAAACGCCACAGATTTTCCTGTATCCAGACCTGCGTATGTCAGATCTTCAGTCTGCACTGAAGTTACCTTAGAAGAACTGAAAAAGTTCATTTCTGATAATCACAGTCGTTCGTGAACACAACGTGTAACTATAGCCCTTGACCATGGCGCTCGTATTTCATAGTTTTACTTGCCCCTGTGCTTGTAGTTTAACAGATACGGACTTATAAAGAAGAAATAAAACTTTTGAGAGTGGCCAGGCTTGGTTTCAGGGCAGAATAAACAATTATTTTTTTAATCATATAAAATTTTGTGGAGTTGTGCTATGTGACAGCTACATTTGGGAGGCAAAATTCACAGATTTCTGTATTTTTGTGTTTTTCAACATCATTGCATGGTGTCAAGAGCGGATATTTCCTGAACCATAATAGAAAATATTTAGAAAGAAAGACTACTATGTTTTACTGTAAAGTAGATTAAGCAGAAAAATTATAAAAACGACCTAATGCTCTAATGTGACTAATATTTGCAAGTCAACCTGTTTAAGAGATGCTGCAAAGTAAACAATGATTTCTAAAGAAGAGTGAGAAAACCAAAGAGAAAATTCCATCGGTGGTACTCTTTCTGTGCGGAACCCTGTTAACTGTGGGAAAGAATAAGTCAGACAAATCTGTTCTAGCAAAAGGTCTTACGTGTGTGTGTGCGCACACTTGCGTGTGTCAGTATACACACACACATGCACCCTTCCCTCACACATGCATGGATTTTGTAGTCAGAAAATCTGGAGTCTGAAGCGTTTGGTAAAATGCTGGAAAATAATGAAGTGATTTCTGGAATGCAAATTAACCCTTTTTGACAGAGTGATGCTGTTATAAAATTACACAATTCATGACATTTAAAAAGAAAAATCTGTTACACAATGCTGAAGTAGGTATTGGTCATTTTAGATAAGTTTAAGTGATAAAAAAGGAGACTTTTAATGAAAGTATTTCTTGTAAAATTGAAGGAATTTAAAATATTTTGTTTACAATTCAGAAAAAGACCAAAAAAGCACAGGAAGTTTCAGTGAAATCTAGTATTTCTTAAGATGTTTGTAAGATTGTAATTTAATGTTAAACACTTGCACATGAGTTTGTTAACAGCGGTGTTATGCTATCTGCTATTTGATAATAAATTTCTGTTTTTTATTATATAAACTAAATTGGTACTAGGCAAAGCAACTGCTTTTTCTATCATCTTTTTTTTTTTTTCTTTTTTACTGGCAAATTTGGACTGAAATTGTCAATTCATTAAGAGTTACATTGCCTGCTTTTATCTCCAGGGCAGCACGTAAAGAGAGATACTCCAATTATTTTAAGATCAGTTTCACTGCATTATGTTAGATCTTTTATTCATAAACTTTTAGAAGAAATATGTTTTCCTTTTTGACTCTTTTTCCCCAATAAACTAAAACCAAATCTCCTGTGATTTAGTTTATCAGTACTGTCTAACCACAGAATTAAGTGGAATTTAAGCAATTTTAGCAAGAACAGTATTTTAGGGGAGAAAGTGGTTCCCCATACCCACTTGTTACTTATAAAATGCAGATAAGGGCTGGACGAAGGGTTTATACAACTGTGACATGTATGCATGTTATTTTTTGTTTTGTTTTAAAAATAATAAATTTGGAATAAATTAAATTATTTGATTGAAAATATTATGCTACTAAAAAGATTTAAACTTATATGACTTTAGTCAGTTTTATATGATGATTATGATAATCGCTCACAGTAAGAGATGCTGATCGGGTGCCTGACATTTTGCTAAACATCTAACATACATTCTTTCATTCACACCGCCCCCATGTTGTATATATTCAAACGAGAAAACTGAGGCCTAGAGAAGTTGAGTAATGTACTCATGGTCACTGTATTAGTAAGTGGTTATGTCTGACTGAGTTATTATTATCACTTAATATGACTGCCTCCTATTCTTGAATCAGAAACCTCAGAGTTTGACAACCTTAGCATTGAAAAGCAATGGGCTAGAAATGATAAATCTGTCATATGAAGATTTATCTTCACCTTTCAGGTAATGTTATAGCAATTCCCTTCCCACAGTCAACCCGTATTTAATCTCTGATGAATGGGTTGTTTGTTAACAGCCTCTGATCTTCTTTCTTGGCTTCCTGTGCTCATCCACTCTCTGTATACATAATTGCATAATAATATTACCCTGATACGAGGGTAATATTATTATGCAATTATGTATACAGAGTAATATCACATTATTACTCTCATAAAAAAAAAATGCTGTTAAAAAAAGGACATCTCTTTGTTTTTTACTTTTTTATTTAAAGAGGTATACCCACCTAGAGAAAAGTGCTCAACAAACATATTCTAATTATTACTCCCCAAGAAAATTAAGGAAGAAAATCATGCCATCACTTTATAATGTAGAAGTCTGGTCCCCTCCCAATCCTAGTTTCAAAACTCTTCCCCATTAAGTAATCTCTCCTTTGCTTTCTATGAATGTCGTTTCCTCTTGCCTGTTTTTATACTGCACATAAATGCAATTATATGGTATACTTTGTTTTGTGACTGGGCTTTTCACTCCAAGTTAAGTTGGTGAGATTCACCCACAGGGTTGTTTATACGTTTAATGTGTTATTTTTATTGCCAAATAGTGTCCACTCTGTGACTATATCAGAATTGATTTAGCCTGTCTAATGTTGATGAGGATTTAGGCCATGTCCAGTTTTGACCAATTATGAATAATGGTATTATAAAAAGTTTTTTTCATGTATCTTGGGGCATGCATTTGCCCCCATGAATTGCCATCATATAGCATATGATTATAGTCAAATGTAATACTCCATATCAGTTTTGCAAAGTGGTCATATCGATTTAGTTTTGTTCCCACTGTTTGAGAGTACTGGTGGCTTTACTTCCCTGTCAATACTTGGTGTCACAAGTCTTTGTGATTTTTAGTCATGTCAATGTATATATAATTTTAATTGGATTTTCCCTGAAGATACCTATAAGTATTAAAGAAAGAAATTGAATCTATCCTTTTTATTTATATCTGGATTTTACTTCTTATATTTGTATAAGATTTTTGCTTTTATGTTCATGAATGAGACTATTTTATAATTTTTTCCTGTCTTGGAATCTTCTTGTTTGATTTATTATCTGAATATATCTGCATAATGAGTTGGTCAGTGTTCTCACAATTTTCTATTTCTGGAAGAATTTAGTGTTATTTGTTCCTTAATTTTTGGTTCAGTTTACTGGTAAAGCCTGAAATTTTCTTTGTGGGAAGATTTTTAAATTGGTTTCAATTTTTTTTAATGCTTGTATGACTTTGCAGATTTTCTTAGTTATATGTCAGTTTTGTATGTTTTGTTTTTTTTTAGAAACTTGTCCATTTTATTTAAATTTTCCATTTTTAACAGAAAATTTTTTATAATATATTTGAAGTATTTAACTGGGTCTTCTTTTATGTTCCTATTTTATTTTTTGTATTACAATTCAATACTTTTATTTATTTTGTTCAAATTGTCATAGCATTATCAGTTGGAAGATGTAAATTATTAAATATATATTTTCCTGGTTAGACTATACACTTCATAAGGATAAGTATGATGTCTGTTTTAGGCCAAAAGTATAGCAGAGTCTGGCACCTCAAAGAAATTAATATTTATTTCTTGTAAAAATTAGTTTATGAATGGTGAGTGAATGGACCTGTAAAGATGAGAAAATAACATTAAGCTTATTTAGTCTCCAGTGATTCCTGAGTTAGCTTCACTTTCTAAGTGCTTAGTTATTTGTCAGCTCTTCTACCTCTAGACTACTGTGTGGGTAAAAAGCAGTTGATACAAAAGTAAACATGAAAAACAATCCAATCTCTATTGTCAGATGATACATGTTTAGAAGGATGAGATCATTGTTCTGTTAGGTATCAGTCTCCTTCCAGCCTCTTGCGTGTGCTTTTTTAATCATCCTGCCATCACTTCAAGTTTTATAATCACCTAGTTTATATTAATTTGGACCCAAGCATAAGTGTGGTAGACTTGATGTTTTTTTCCACCAGAGTTTTGTAACGTCTAGTTTTACTTCATTGGCCAATGTGACTAATCCAAACCTATGAAAAGGTGAGAAAATTTTTGTTTGTGGAACAATATGTGTGTGTGGAGGGGGAGGTACAGAGGATAGTGTTAACTTATTTATAATATCCTGCCACTTTCACTTCAGAGAAGAGCAGTACATTTTTATGTTCACATTTAGGGACTTCTCACTATTATTCACTATCAAGTACAGATCTCATAAATCAAAGAGCAGTTTTAAATGTCATGTGTATATGCTATTTCTGGGAAATACCAGATATAGTAATATTTTGGGAAACTGTGGGTTGACCTTGCAAAACTCCCATTAACAAGAAAAACATCACATTTCAAGCGGTGACATCTAACAGGGAGCTCAAAAAAATGAGAAAAAGTATGTAGGTGTTCAACAGTATCAACCTAATGGCACCACATTGTATTTCATGAATGAGAGCAATTCACAGAGTTCCCAGAAATAGAACGTTATGCAAGAACATGACTGCCTAGTAGCTTTCTTTATCATTCATTCTATCAACATTTTCCGAGTCCCTACTAAGTACCAGGCAGGAGCCTGGTTGCTGTGAAAATAAATATGTATGAGTGAGTTACAGTCTCTCTGTGTGTAGCTCAGTTTAATGGAGAGAACTCAGTTCTTACAGTGTATCACTCATTGTATTTATTTTAGATCTAATCAATTGTAGGTAAGATCAACTTCAAGAATAAAACCATGTCACTTAAATATGTCTCCTATCATTAATAAGCCAATTATCAAGAGGACTATAAAAAAATATGTCAGCAAGTTAATAGAGGGGATCTCCATCATTTGCTAATTAATACTGATTTTATAAGTGTTTCAGGGTTTCTAAAACAAGTATGTATTTCTTTAAATTTGAGACATACATACACAAAACAAAACAAAAAGTCACTTATTTTAAGTACTATAATTTGCATGGATAATCTTTATGTTTCCTTGAATTCACTTTCATACTGCTTAGCCAGTGAGGGAATTTTCTGTTTCTTACTATTACATTAAAATTAATTTTTTTGAAAAGCATTAAACTGCAGAAGTAGAAGTATCATCTTTCACTATACATGTTAGATCATCTGCATGAGAATCTCTTAACTCAGAGGTTGCAAACTTTTCCTAAAAAGACCAGGTACTAGTAGATATTTCGGGCTTTGTGGTCCATACAGTTTCTGTCAACGATTCGACTCTGCCTTCTAGCAGGAAAACAACCATAGATGTAATATGTAATATGTAAACAAATGGATGTGGCTGTGTTTTAATAATCCTTTACTTACAAAACAGACAAAGGTTTATATTTGGTGTAGTTAGTTACCTTACCCCTATCATGTCATTTGTTAAAAATGCAAAGACAGTATTTCTCCTACCTCCCTGAATCTAATTTCAGAGAGATAAACCCTTGGAATCTGCATGTTTATGAATATTTACTATTTACCTTCATTTTGAGAATTCCCATTTCCTTTACCTACCAGGACACCTGAGGCACGAATTTGTCTTGACAGAATTTGTCTTTCTGACAGAATTCCAGTTAGCTTGACTACTTTGAAGTTTGTGCAACATACACTTAGCAGATGGAAACTCTATTTCAAATAATTGACAGAGAAATTACCAAGGGAAAATTCCTGTTGAGTTAAAGTCTAAAAATGGGAACTCAAAGAGAGCAAGGACTTTTCTCCCCTGTTTACTGCTGTATTTTCAGCACCTAAAAATAGTTTAGGTGCCTGGCCTAGGATAGGTGTTTTAATAAATATTTGCAGAATGAATAAAGGGCAATTTTCCATGGCTTCAATCTCAGCATACAATGATGCTCTGCACCCAAGTGACCTGTCCCTGTGTTTGATATCCAGACAGTCAAGTCCTAGCCACAGCTTTCGTACTTTCTATACCATTAGTTTTTATCCAGTGTGCCACCTCTTTTGAGAAATGTTGGGATTGTGAATCTTGCCCTCAAGTCTATCATTGTTCCAACACTCCCAATTTTTCAACAGGATGAAATTTGTAAGTGGTGATAATTATATTAACGAAGCATTTTTTGCTAGTAATAAATAGAAGTTAATATGGCCAAGTTAAACAGAAGGGGCCTCTATTAGGAAAATGACTTAAGGGAGATCTCAAAAACAGGGATCTGTGGACCTTCTTTCTGGAATGCCACCCCACGAAGCTCAGCTCCCAACATTTTCCCACATGGAGGCCTTTGCATATGCTGTGCTCTGTACTGGTTTTAAACTCCTATAGAGAGATTGGGATTGGCCCAGCTTAGGTCAAGTGCCTATTACTCAGTTTAATGACTTGGGCATCAGGGGTACCACTGTGTAGCCAGCCAACCCTGTGAAGAGAATGATCATCAGAGACTTTTACCAAAGGAGTGGAATAAAGAGATGCTAGGATGACCCAACTCGTTTAGGCATGCTAATTTTGGTGACTTTAAAAAAAAAAGAAACTGTAAATGACGATGAACATTGGTTTGTTAGGTTTTTTTTTTTAAACCCATCCCGTGTTTTAAACTGTGCTACTACCACAAACTGGGCTGCAGAATTCTAAGGAGCCCATGGCCATGCTGCTGCCCTGCTGTGGCCTTCCCTAGATGTGGAGCCGGGCTTGCGCTGCCGTTGGCTGGAAGATTGGATTTTCAGTGAGTGAACACACTCCTGGGAAGAAGGGAGAAAGGAGAAGGCAAGGTTGGGGAGTCCAGGAAGGGAGTAGGAGTGATGGCAGGAAAGGAAGGGAGGGAGGGAGGGAAAGAGAAGCAATGGGAGGAGTAGCAAGGAAGGGAAACAGGAGAGAAGAAGTGATTAAAAGAAAGAAATCCAGAAAGACACATTGTGTGAGTATCACTGTCTTCACTTAGTAAAAAGCATGTGATGTATCATAGCTGAAAGGTATACAAACACGTGTTATTGAGCTTTAAAACAATGTTCACCGTGTGGCATGAATTCACCCTGCGGCTTTTGCCGCGGCACAGCCTGCAGGTGAGGCCGGGTGCAGTGTCATGATCAGGTGGAGTCCTTTGCGCAAGGAAGCCCGGGTCATGGGTCATGGCCCTGTCTTGATCTTTTCACCTAAGGAAGCTGCTGCCTTAATGACACATCTCTGACAGTGGACCAAGGGCCATTTGCTCCTCTGCAGTGCCCCTGAACCCCTACACAGTGTCGTGTCACCACATGATCTGCTTCTGGAACTAGTACAGAGCAATTCTGTCCATGGAAGGGTGAGTTAAATTTTCTGAGTCGTGTTTTCCTGGAGATCTAAGAGTTAATTTGACAGAGGGTGCCAGGCTTCTTAGAAGTGAGGCTCTGGGTAAATGTTTGCACGTTTCTAGAGCCTACCTCCTCTGTCCCTGGAGATCACTTACTATCATTGTCAGAATTGTTTTGTGTGTTATTTTAGAAGGAGCTTCATTTTGTAGTTCCACACAACAAGGCAAAGGTGGCAATAGGACATTACATCCATGCTTTAGCTGTCAGTGTGGAGATGCATTTTTTTCTAATTTCACTAACACTCTAGCCAGTCACCATGCCGCCCCAGTCCATGCAGCTGCATAATTATACATCAGATCTCCAAAATGAATTAGTTTATTTTTAAAACAGCTAATTGCCTTAGTGGAGTCATGTTTTACCAGAAGAACAAAAGGGCTTTGTTCATTTCAGGGAAGTTTTCCTCTGGAATAACTGGGTTAGACTCTCAATTCTGTGAATGTCAGTCATAAACAGCAACATTATCAGCAAAGTCCACTAAGATCACCAATATTCCAGAGCATTCTGTTGTGATCCTAGTATTATTTCCTCTGCATGTGTGTCTGTGTGATCTTAGAAGGTCTGCCTCAGGAATGTCCTGTGCTACAGTGGTAGGCAATGGAGCCTCCTTGCATGCATGTGTTTTACAGCACAGTTTAGGTCTCATCTCTTGAAACCCAGCTATGTATTTATTAGACAAACCTCCCATTGCATTTTCCCATCACCATTATGGGTGACAGGCAAATTGTTAGAACTCAAGAATTCTATTACAGTCCCAAACTTGAACTCTTTCATTTTGATTTTGGATGCTATTGTATTTAAATTGAAGAAGCAGGTGTCGTATTTAAATTCTGCCACTCTGCTTTTGGAAATGTTTTCAGAAAACACTGGTGAAAGATTGTTTGCAATAGGTAGCCCTCTCAACTACAGGTGCCTGTTAGCATGTCCCCAGGGGTGGCATTACCTTGGCAAATTCACATCGTCAGTGACCACAGAGTCAAGTGGACTCAACCAGAAATGTCAAGTGAAGAGTCCCAGTGAAAAGTATTACTCTAAGGGACAGCACTCTCCTGACCTCTGACCAGCAAATTCTGGGAAACCAGATTATAATTAGAAGGTCCATGGCAGAACTTTGACTAAAACCCACGCTTGTTAGTTATATGGTTTGAATGTTTAATAACATGAAGCTCAAATGACTGGATGGTTCTGCCTCTGTGACCCAGATGTGGCAAGACCACCACAGAGAGCCTCAGATCTGGCCCCAAACCCAATATGATGGGTTCTGGTCTTTGTTCCAGTCCCCCAAAAGGCAAATTTAACTCCTTACACTTGCAGGTTTATAGCATTAGTGAGTGATTCAGACTATTATAGAGGACAGCCTAATGAAGACTACACAGTAAAACTTCGTTTAAAAATCTGCATTAAGTTTCTTGTAACTTCCCTTTACATTTTGTCCTAGCAGCCAACAACCTTATCTCTATATCTCTATTTTTTTTTCATTCTCTGTCCACATAGCCCCTGGAATATATTGCATTGCCCTGAGCAATTAAACTCTGGCACCCCTTTCGTATTCCCACCCAGAAAAGCAAAGGCTGCAGTTAGCTAATCCCTTATTTTGTTTTCAAAGTTTTGCTATTAAGGTTTGCCACCTGGAGAGCTCATCTTTCATGCCAAATCTGTTTTCACCTAGCAATTCCTAGGAAAACATACTGCTGCTAAGAAAAATAGGACTTGCCATTCTTAATCATGGAAATTCACCACCCTTGGGGACTGTATACCCTCTCCCCAGAGCAGAACTTAGGTGGGCACTGACAATATTTACCTCTGGGTTCCATGCTTTCTCCAAAGATAATGTAGCATCCTTTCTGATGGACCCTCCCTTCAAGAGATTAAAGTAATTAATTATATCACAATCAACTCTGACAAGTCTAAAATAGATTATGTATTATTCTAGTTGGCTCCCCAAGCATTTGACTGTAAGGGAAATAATAACCTCTGAGAGCTAACTTGGTCCCCATGAACTGACAGTTTAACTGTTGACAGTAGGTGGCAAAAGGCTGCCCAGAGAAGCCCAGTATCCAATGCGATAAAATTTCTAAACCGTGGCTGGTAGTGGAGACGGTTAGCTGCACAACTAAGCAAACACACGTACATAATTTTTGAGGAACCAGAAAACTGTATTTACCAAATATAGTTGAGATGGGATATTTATTAAGATCACATTGTGTGCATAGGGAGAAAATGGAGGAAAATATATTTTTATAATTTAAGAGCTTTAAGGATGGTCTCAAAATACATTTCTGGTCACATTTCCTAACTTTCATGAATCTTTGAAGCTTAAAACTGCTGAGGAGATTACAAGTGCTTGATCACAAAAGTGAGAGTTCCAGAATTTAATGGTATGTTGGTTCTTAATAATTGTTGTGATTCTTAAATTATTTTTATTTCAGACATTTGTTAAAATCAAGAGAACTTTAGAATACTTATACTCTTTTTGGCTTAAAATAGAAAGAAATGTATTATCTTACAATTTTGGAGGTTAGAAGTCTCTTTCAAGGTGTGGCATGAAAGTTCTTTCTAGAAGCTGACCTAGAGGGCCTATTTCTGCTTTCAGGCCTAAGGCTTCCCTTAGAGCAGCGGTTCTCAACCTGTGGGTCGCGACCCCTTTGGGGGTCGAACGACCCTTTCACAGGGGTCACCTAAGACCATCGGAAAACACATATCAGATATTTACATGACGATTCATAACAGCAGCAACATTACAGTTATGAAGTGGCAATGAAAGTAATTTTATGGGGGTCACCACAGCATGAGGAGCTGTATTAAAGGGTCACGGCATCAGGAAGGTTGAGGACCACTGCCTTAGAGGATTTACTTTGGAGAGCTCATGAATGTAAATTCTCTGTCTGCTCCTTTGATAAGCAAAATTTTAAAAGCTTCTTGTCAATTTATAATCTGGGAGTGCTTTTCTCAAGGACCACCCATTTGGTTTTGTGTTTGTTTAACTGTTTTTTTTTTTTTGGGGGGGGGGGTTATTTGTTTATTTGTATGTTTTGACCATATCAGGTTTTATTTCTTTTTAATTGGAGTCGACCTTTAAAAATTTGGGATTTTCACTGAAAAGTATTAATCTCTACCTTCTTTTAAAAAATTGGGTAATCTGGCAACATTGAATCTTTTATTTATTAATAATCTTTTCACAGAATATAACCATCTTCTGCCCAATCTGCCAGTAGTATATTTATTTAGGTATTTTGAATAATGGTTCCAGTGGTTTTTGTTTTGCTACGTTAAAATGCCTTTGCCTGGCCAGGCCGTATCTGCATGTAACAATTCTTGCTTGTGACACTAGACACACAGATCAGTCAATACCTTAATTGCCCACGGGCTATCAACAGACATGAAGCTTTCCTTACAGTAGTAATCATCTTTGGAAAAGGAACTGTACTTTTCAGAGCAATTTATGCATTTACTAATTCTGAGCTGCTCTCTTGAGATGATGGGCTGTACATTAGCTCTTTCCTTTTGTGTTACTTTACTTAATTTGGAAATCAACTTTTATTTCAGGTGCCATAGTAATTTCTCATTGTTGACAGCAGAATTACAATGAGAGAAAATTTGAACAGAATGCATTTAGTTTAAATTAAGCAAAAAAAGAAAAAAGAAAAGTAAGCTTAGCCGAGATTCAATTTAGGATTTTACCTAGAATATTTGGTTTGTTTTAAAAAACAAAAACTGTTCCCACTTCAAATGGAAATTTCCTCAGAAAAATCTAATTTGCATTAAATGAAATGTTTGTAACAACATAAACTTCTGCTCTACATGTATAAGAGTTCCTATTATTCCACATATTTTTCAGTACTTAGTATTTTTTACTATAAACTTCTTGACTATATTCCTATGTTATACACTGTAATAGTATTTACTATTAGACTCAATTTTTCCCTATCTGCTGTGTTTATAATTGTATTGTCTTGTGGATAAATTTTCATCCTGCGTTATTAGTAATTTTGAACATAGCCTACACTAAAATTGGATGTTAGAGTTTCCTTTTCAGTAAATGCCTATTTTTGTCTTTCAGTTCCTTCATTATTACATTGTTTTTTCTAACTGATTTGTAAATATTATTATTACATTCTGAATACTAATTGGTGTTGATTAAATGCACTGTAAATGTTTTCTCCCAATATCATTAATTTTCTTTCTTTTTTAATGATGTGCTTGCACAATTGTATTTTTATGTCACATTTATGTATTTTCCTTTATATTTTTCTGTCTTAACCCACCTATCCCTAACCTGAGGATTTGAACATACTCTTTTATACTTTTTCTTCTAAAACTTTTAAATTTGCTCTTTATATATAGATTATTAACCTCATTGCACTTGATTTTGTGAATGTGTTTGTATGTCTATATGTGCGTATAGTTTAATATAGAGATCTAATTTCTATGAATCTAATATAACATAGAGAACTAATTACATTAGCACTATTTATTGAAGATCTTCACTTATCTATGGTACTAGGACTAAAATAGGTAACTAACCAGTACTACCGTAAGTTATCATATATCAGTGGTGTCCCATCTTTTGGCTTCCTTGGGTCACATTGGAAGAATTGTCTTGGGCCACACATAAAATACACTAACACTAACGATAGCTGACGAGCTAAAATAAAAGGTTGCAAAAAAAATTTCATAGTGTTTTAGGAATTTGTGTTGGGCCACATTCAAAGCCATCCTGGGCTGCAGGTTGGACACGCCTGATATATATAATTTTTGTTGGTCTCTTTTGTTATCTTACCTGTTCATTTATATTTGAACCAATAATACATTCTCTTCATAACTTAATGGATAAGTCTTGAAGGCTGATAAAGCACATTCTTTTTTTTGATCACCTTCAATATAGTCATGGCTTTCCTTAGGACTTTGTTATTTCATATAAATTTAGAATTAGCTTGTCTACAAAAAAATGACATTAATATTGATTTTCTTCCCATCTTTGGACACAGCCTATCTCAGGATTAATTTTTTTCTTTGTTGTCTTTCATCTATGACTTCTTAAATGGAGGGCACTTTATCTAGTATAACCATCACTCAGGGATATCATTAACATTATTATTCACATTATTTTAATATTACATAATACGTTAATGGTTTATTATATAATATGGAGATGTTTAAGCAGACCTGTATGTGTCAACACTCAATTATACAAGATTACAAGGCTAAAAAAAGTTTTAAGTATGCTAATTTATTCCTGTAAACCTTTATAATATTTATGAAGATATTCCTTATCCTTTATTTTATGACTTCATCTCTAACTTTGTTGAAATTGGAAGATGGCCTGTTTTTAGCGGCACCCATTTCTTCTTTCTACTTTTTCTTCTAAACTTTTGACAATTAACTTGTTAGAATTTTATCTAAAAGTATTTATAAATTAATTTTGAGTATGAATTTAAGATATAGTAATTATTAGCTACTTTTTACTGATCAAATACTATGTACCAGTGCTTGTGTTCAACATTTTATATGTCATCACAACAGATTCCTATTAGGGATGTATGATAATGACCACTATATAGATAAGACTGAGGATAACTTGCCCCCTGGTCATGAAGTTGGAATGCGCTGTAGTTGAGGTTGAATCAGAGTCTACAACTCTCCCTGCACCACCCAGCCTCTTATACATAACAAGATGTAAAATTGAAGTGTAATCAGATACATCATTATGAAATAACCTAAAGCCAGAAGCCTGATCCCGAGGAGGCTTTAGTACCTTCCCCTGCCCTGGTGAGTTCCTGGTTTGCCAGCTTGTTTTAGGAAGAGTGGGTGGGTAAGAAAAAAAGAGGTACAGAGGGGCTAGACCTGGAAGAGTTTTCCAGAAGTGGTTGTGGTAAATTGAGGAAAGCACCTCCCATCTGTCAGAGCCCTGGATTGAGGGAGAGGAAATGAAGGGAGTTTAAGATGGTCAGTCTCTTCTGCCAACCCATGTTCCTATAACACAAATTAAATGAAATGTGATTGGTAAATACGGGATAATAAAAGTATAAAGTGAATGTTGGTGCATATGTGATTTTTTTTCCAGGAAAGGGGAACCAGAAGAGTAGAAATGCAATAACTTTCAGTCAGAAAGAGAAATGACCAGGCTGTCCATGGGGCTGATATGTTGCCTACAGGAGCCATGGTGACTGTATTTTAAGAAATTAAGCACTAGTACCTGCATCCAGGGAATCCCTCAACCTCGTGCACCTGTTGGCTCATGGCAAGAGCGCCATCTTCCGAGGTCCACTTGAAATGTAGCCCCTGCCACACCCCCCGTCACCATTAGCTCATCACCCACCGCCCCTCTGCCATGTCCTATTTATTGTTTTGTGCATTTATCCATCCATTCACTATGGCAGCCTGTGGCCAAGCTGAGCTGCTGGTTTTGGTTTTTGGGGGTGCAGGTTGGGAGGGTCCAACTTATTTCCCCAATTAACAGAGATAAATATGAATAATATTAGATGATAAGAATGCTACTGATGAAGGTAGTGGCACATCTACAAAATAACATAGCTTTTGAACAGTTTGCTATTAACTCTGTCATCCCGTCAACTAGTTACTTAGGGTGCATATTTAACAAAATGTAAATTTTCTCTAGAATGCCATTATTGTGTTATAGCTGACAGGCATGCATTGCTATGGGCCTATTGTCTCTTTTATGGTATTCACAAATTATAAATAAAAGACTTACATTACTTGAATATTACTCTTGGGTTACTCAAATGTGCCTTCTTAACCGAACACTACTGTGAATGACTGAACTTTCCAGGACAGTTTTACAAGGGTTATACCTGGTTCTATTTATTTTAAGTACCAGAGTCTTTGTCTCCAGTAGGCAGGTTTTAACCCAGCATCCATTACAACACTGAGAAAATTTCCCTTTAACTCAAGGTTTTAGGAAGATCATAAAATGATTTGATGTGCTGCATCTACATAACTTATTTTATTACATAAAGGAAAGGAACTTTATGTATAAAAAACACTGAGTCCCGATAGAAACCGTCAGTCCCCATCGCACCTCCACCGTGCATAGCTAAGAGCAGCCTTGATTTGTTGTCTTGCATAGTCTGAATGCTGCAGTTTCCCTTCTGGGTGTGCCACATTATGGTATGATGATGGTTGTTACTTCTTCTCTTCAAGACCCTTGCTATTATTTACAGAAAAATGAGTAGGCTCTGTGGCTATAATTGCCTATGAGTTAACATTACGTGCCATCCATTCACCACTAGCCTTTCTGAAAGGGTTTTCTTGTTCTTGAACACATTTCAGTTGTGTATTCCTGAAGCATGATCATGCAGTCAAGAGCCTCTCTAGTTCTGACCAAGCTCTGCATTTTCTCCACAAAGCTGGGGCGATGGAAATCATCAGACTGCTATTTCTGGCAAGAAGAGAAGGGGTCTGGAGTGAAGACGGGGTGCAACAATGGGCCTTGATCTTTTGTGACGGATGCCAGCATGCCCTGTCATACAGTTAAAGGGCCTCCCTGGCTGCCACATTTCAGGGATATCTTTTTCATGATTTCCCTCTTATGTGGATATGATTCGTATTTTTGTCTTGCTCTTAGCTATCTTCCAGCGCTGAACATTTGTCATGTTATTCTATTATTCAAATATTAGAAATTAATGTAACAGAAGAATAAAAACTTTATTAGAGGGTTGAAAACATGCATTATGAAGAAATACTTTTCCTTTGTAATTATGAAGTATGAAGTATTAGTTCATAATTCATATTGAGCCCATACTTTTCCCCCTCTGGAACAGCATGGTACACTTTCAAGGACACAGTTCTAGGGTTCCGAGGACATGACTCTAGTCCTGGACCCCAAGATCAAAGTGTTACAGAGTGATCATTTACACCTATGTGTGCCACACTGCCCCTTTTGGTCATGCTCACTTCACTTGAACACCTAAGGCCCTTCTTCTCAGAAGTCTTTGAAAGAACCATTATTTGTCAAAGGAAACTCTTAAAATTAAAAATGTTACAAAGGCTAATGTATTTTTGAGGTATTGGTCAGAAGTGTGACTTTGGCGGCTGCTGCACTTCCCCCGCATGAGAAAAATAGCCAAAGAAGTAAAACCCTGACTTATGTATTTCCCAAGTGCTACAAAGATAGATGAAAGACAGGGGAAGGAGTGAGAACACTCAGGGGGCAGGAAGTTCTGCTTATGTCTGGGTCAAGGAGAAAATTGATACCTGATTTGTGTGTGAGGAAACAGTGTCAGAGGGTGGTGTGTGAACAAATGTCTCAAAAAGCAGGTGAGGACTGCTAAAATGAGGGAGAGATCATTTTACATAACTAGAAAGGACATTTTAAAAAGCATTGATACACAGTTTGAATTGTGAAGGCCCTAGTGAAAAATGAGGCAAGGCTAAAAAATAGTGAAAAATAATCCCCCAAAAGGAGATCTATTTGATAGCAGATGCATTTTGATTATGAAGTGTTATCAGTAGATATCATTATTGTCATGATCATAGGAAAAGTTTGGAAAGAATGTGCTTGGAATGAAGAGTGGCCATGTTGTCTACTGTGTCTTCTTATTCAGTTCACCTTTATGTTCAGAAGCTTTATTCTGCAAGATAAAATTGCTCCTGGATCTACATAGTAATTTCTGGGTTTTTTTTTTTTTCAAGAAATAGTTAAATTTTTACAAATCAAGTTCTTTCTATATTTTTTGTCAGTTTTCTAAAACTGATCTACTTTGTTAAAGTTCAAAGTTAGTCAATTTTATTCATACCAAAACTGCCATACCCAATAACACAGATTCAAAATTTTGAATGTCACCTTAATTTTGCACTTTCTTTTCAGCTGATTTGAATCGTACACATTGGAATGTCTGAAAGTCAATACAATCCACTATTTAATAATTCAAATATTCTTTAGATGTTATAATAATCAATGACTCATTTGAAAATAGAAAAAGAGTACTTTAGGTTTACCCCCATGATTGGATATTAAAACTATGTCTATAGGTATCACACCACGAGATACAAAGGTAACCCACCACATGAGCACATAAAGTAATGATTGTGTTTTCATTTCTCATTCCCCATATTGGTTTAAATTTCTACTTGTTTCATGTAATGCTATATGTATGAGTAATCCTGTTTTGAGCAAAGTGCGTATTTTAAATGCAGTGAAATACCCGAGGATTTGGAGTGTTATTTTATTCTAATGTTTTCTCCTTAGCTTTGAAGGGGACAGCATTAACTTACGCTTGAGAATTTCCTATCAGCCCTCAGAACACTAATTACTCCTAGACTTCAGTTTCCTTTAACTTGGGCTGGGTTTCATCAAGTCAATACAGAATTATGAATAATTAAAATTATCAAATAACAGTAAATATGTATCCAGCTAAGGCCTTGAAATTAAAATACGTGAATTTGGCTTCCAAAGGGGCCCTTCTACTTATTAATATAAGTACTGTTGATAATTTCCTTCAGATATAGCCAAATAGGAAGACTATAGCCCCCACTTCATTACATAAACACAGGTTGTTGTTATAGTTTCAGGTGAAATAATTAATGTTAGTTATTGATCTTTAAATAGTCCCCGGTATCTGGAATGAAAGCATTAGCAGAGGGTGGGGGATGCATTTGGATTGAACATACTCCTAGGTTGCAATTAAATGGCCAACACAGATATAATTCAGTGTATCCAGTGAAGGTTCTGTGCTTCATGTGAGTGTTGTTATTAATCTGTGTTCTTCATATTAAAATATCTGATTTGACCTTACAAAGTAAACATAGCAAATAGCCTAGCATATAATATTCACTCTCTCATTTGTTATTTCCATTTCTTATTTTACAGCAGAAATCAGTGAGCCATTGAACACACACACACGTGGTTTATCAAACTGGAAAATGATGTTAATGTGATGAGAATGTCCATTCTAATTTTTCTTATCTAAATGTTATATTATTTTTTATTAGGTAACTGGAAACTAATGACCTTCATATTCTGTTTTACAATGCTATAGCTGATCTTGAGAAATAGGCATTGTCTTAGTTTAGAATACGGAAGTTTAAGTAGGTCCTCAATTATTCACTTCTTGATTTGTGTATTAATAATATGCAATAATAATAATAATAATAACTACAGTGTACTGAGTACCTATTATGTTATAATAATGGTCAAAATTTTATATTCACTATTTCTAAATATTAACACTGCAAGGCAGATGTTAATATTCCCATGTTTAAGAAAAGGAAATTGTGGCTCAGAAAGGTTAAGTAATTTATTCAAGCTATACAGCTCATAACTGGCTAATAAGTGACAGGGACAGAATTCAAGTAAAATTCTGTCTGAATTCAGTGCCTAATCTCCATCCAATTAGTTCCATAATTTAGAATGTTATATTATTGCCTTCATATGAAGGTGATTTCATGGTTCTTATGAATTAAACATAAATTAATATCTGAAGCCAGAGTTTCCACATTATTCACAATATATCCATGATATACAAATATGTGAACATAAAGCCCTTCCTTCAAAAGACTTTGACCATGTAGGATTTCTTTAAAACTGAAAAGGAACCCTTCAAGTCGACAAGAATATAAAGTGCAATGTCTTGGTTACCACTATGATGCTTTTAGAATTGTCATGTCCCTGTGTCCTGTACAGGAATTGCAACAGGAACCAGACTGGCCATTAGACAGAGCCGATGAGACCTTCAGAGCTCAGGAACACTTGTTGAAATGTTCAAAATTTGATTTTAGTAAAAATAGTTTCTATTTACAAATAGAAATATTTTAAGTAAATTCCCTAGAATCTTGAAATTCTAATTCTTCAGGTTTCATTCTAGGAAAATAAAGCAAAATAGCATTTTTAATTCCTTTGTTTTATATTGATGATACAAAACTGATGTATGGTTACAATATTGTCCTAGAAAGTATTGTATGTAAATAATATAATCATACTTATCTGACCAGGGTGGTGGTGGTGTTGGGGATGTGACATGAGATCTTCTGAGAGAGGAAAATGAAACCCAGATGTTAGATTTGGGGAAGAGTGGCAGGTAGAATGGAGAGGGATGATGCAGAAGATGGTAGAAATTGTTTGCTCGGCATATATTGGTGAAATAGGTATGAATGGAAGTCTATAAATATCAAACACATCATGTACATTCACGTAATTCACATATATCCATTCAACTGACATGCATAGAATACTTATGGTTTGCCAGGCAAGGTGAAACAGGCACCATAGATGAATGACATTTCTCTGTTCTTGACTTGCTGAGGTCTAGTGTGGGGAACAGATACGTAACCAAATTATAAAAATGTCCAGTGATTTCTGTCAAGATAAAGTAAGGACAGAGTTAGGTCCTCTCATTCATGACAGCACAGGCCCAGAGATCTTTGTCAAGGAGGTAATGTTTGGGCAGAATTTTGAAGGATTTACTACTTTTTTTGCTCTTGATAATATGGTGAACCAGCAAGGATTGCAACCTCCCTTCCATGAACTTACCAATTGCAAGATTTTTCTATGAGATAAAAGGGGAAAAAAAAATCCAAGAAACATGTTGTCTATGAAAGCTATACTTGAAGGGAAGCAAAGGGTTCAATAAAAGAACATAAAAATATCTATCTGGTAAGCTTAAACTACAAAAAAGTATGTTACACTAATTTTGAGGTTAAAGAAAAACATTTTAATAAAGAAAGTTATAGTCTGGTTAAAATGAAAAGAAGTTTCCCAGATAGATCAGAGTGGAAGAGTATTCTGGATTACAAGGACAGCATATGCAAAGGTATGGAAGAATGACGAATTTATACAGGTAACACCAAGAAATCGTCTGTGGCATGAAGTTTGAAAAAGAAGATAAAGGGTTAAGTTCTTAAGTCAGGTTGTGGTGAGAATAAGAATGGCCTCAGAGTTCATGGTCTCTGTTCCTGTCACTGAAATAAGTGTCCTAAAATAGGAAAGATTCCATACCCATGGGATGTCTGATAAACTTAGTGATGGGGCCAATTGCAAATGTTTGTACTTTAGTTCTACACCATTGCTATAAATATTTTGATCAGCCATAAAAAAATAAGTAAAGTATGTGTGCGGTGCTTGCTATTCCTTAAATTTGGTAGTTGGCACCCAACTAGATCAAATTATGAAGTCAGCATTTAATTGCAACATTAAATAAACATTGCTATTTTCAGAGGCACAATTTCTGGCATTCTCTTGATTTAACTTGGTGATTATAATGGTTTGGTATGGTAAATATCAACCTGACCTTTATGGCAGGAAATGATGTGAAAAGCTCTGCGTTGATTTTTTGATGTCTGCCATAATTTATTACAGCCTGTAGAAAATACTCTTAACACACCTCTCAAATATAGCATCCATATGCTACATGTAACAATTAATTTTGGTGATCATAATACCATTTATTTCCAAGATGATAAATATTAAGTGTGCAGCTATATAAGGAGACCTACTTTGTAGAATATTATAAAATAAAATAATTTTTTGAGTCATATCAAATAACCAAAAATAGAATGCTAATTTTACTTAACTAGAATCTCTCAAAATTTTTATTTTCAAAACGCTGTAGCCAAAAATAGTGTTTTGTCTTTAAACAAAGATTTCTAGTAAGAGTCTCTGCCCTCATAAATACCTCATACATACAAAGTTTAGTAAATATAGGATAGGTTAGTCAAGCTTGGTTTGTATTTCAAAGTCAATGCCGCTTAAAAGAGAAATGATACTTCGTCATTGGTGTGAAACATTACAAAGATTTCTGGTTGATATGTAATATTTACATTCAGGCCTATTACTACATATACTAATGTGAAATCGTTTTCTTATGTCAAATATTAGTTTTAGAGTCACACAAATAATGATTAGCAGACATTTGGTCTTGTCCAAAATGTCCACGGAGACATTTCATCCACAAAAAGGTCCTTGAAATTTAATCCTGTCCAAAACTTCCATGAGTGTTTTTGGTCCATATCTAGTGATCCTTAATATTTGATCCTGTCCCAAATGTCTGCACTTAGAAAACATCTCTGGTTTCAAATAAGCCATAGCGTTCATTTATACTTTTGCTTTACAGGATTAATACATAAAATACACTATCATGTTTTTTTGGTCTAATAATGGTTTTGTGGCTGTGTTGCCAATAATAACCCTTCTTTTCTCCATAGTCTAGCTGGTAGTTGCACCTGGGGTTTGGTAGGTGTGTTGAGGTTTGAGTCTTGCAGAGGAGTGGGGTTTATATTACCTGTGCCTACAGAGGAAGAGTCCTACAGTTAGAGAAATGCACAGAGGATAAATCAAGGATGGGATCTCATGATAAATGGTGTGTTAACATCGCAGCGAATTTCAAGAGTCTTTCTGGTGTGCAACAAATGTCTCCATAGACGTTTTGCCTAGGACCAAATATCAAGGACCTTTTGGCATGGACCAAATGTCTCAGTGGACATTTTGGAAGGACCAACTATCTTGCATGGCAGAAACATACAAAGTGTGAGAAAATTTTGTGTTATGTGTCTCCAGTGACTTTTGCAGAGAAGGTTGTCTGAATCTTTAATGTATTTCTTTTAGAATTTTGAGTCAGAATGGAATAATCAATGGAATTCACCAATAAAAATTAGAACATGTGAACACTAACCAATGCAATTGATAACCATACTTTTCTAAAAGCTCAGCCATCACTGTAGTTACTAGATCCATTACTATAAAGTGGACCTACAAATGCTTTTTTTAATTAATTTCTTAGTGCCAGCGTCTTTAAGATCCTTTGTAAGAACAATACATGCATACTTAATTCACTCAAAAATATTTGATAACTTTGTTCACTCATATTATATCAGGTAAAATAATTTCTGCTGCAGTCTGATCCCTAACCCTTTTTTCACTGGTTATTCTATCCTGTGAAATAGCAACAAAGCAAGAAAAATAAATGCAAATTATGGAAGTGCCATTAAACTGCACTTATTTCAACAAAAGATCCTTTTTTCAGACATGCATTTGCTTAGCTTTTTAAAATTGTGATTTATTAATGTGAAGATAATTATTGAGATTTTAATAATATGCTAAAATGAAAAACAATGAAATATTAGATCTGACTTGCTCCAGATTGATCATCTCTTAATCAGATCCTTTGGAAAAAAATTGCTTATTTATTGCACAAATATTTATCTAGTGACATAAAATTATACATGCAGGAAATTATACTAAGCTCTGGTAATATTATAGGAAGTGAAATTCTTTCAATTTGGCAAAGGAAGCATTTATTATGTAACTATGAGTAAGGAATTCAGTGTTTAATCAATTACATAATCTTCTTAGAATTTCCACAGTTCCTTGGAAAAAGAGCCCTGCAACAGTTTTCAAGTATTTTAATAATTGTGAATTAAATGCCCATAGGATACTTTATTATTAGCATTTATAGTGATAATATCTATCATTTATTGAATGCTAATTAGACAGATTATTGATACTCTCTAATCCTCATAGAAGCCCTATAGATTTATTATTTTGAATCCATGGTTATAAATTAAAATTCAAGGAATAATGAAATCAAATCTAGAGTTGAGAGTTTTTTATCAAACTCTACAGTAATTGCCTTGACTGTCTCTGAAAACTAAACGTCTATCTTAAGAGCTTGCACTGTGTCAAATATTTATAGTTTTACATAAAACACACAACTGATGTGTTTTCTCAAACCTTTACCGGCTCTTGGGTCCAGGCAATGTTTCCTTCTCTGAAGACCATTTGGTAACCAATTAGGTCGTTTCTGTGAGAGGAATCACGGGTAAATTGAGTATTCACCATTTAACAAGAATTGGTGATGTCCCTCCAAGAGATAGAAAATTCAGATAAATAAGAGCTACGTAGATCAAAATCAAAGTTAATACACTGTAGGTTTCTTCTCTTTTCTTGTCCTTGGGAGTCTATGGGAACCAAGTTGCCTGTGGCCTGCAGGCAGGTGTGTACAACTTTACTGTTGTGTCAATGGTTTGAGAAATAGGAGGATGGAAGGAGAAGCAACATGAGGAGTCCCAGGTTTTGGTGATTAATTTGTAGTTTTCCTGTAAAGCACAATTCAGTATTTCATGCAAACATGTTTTAAATATTATTTTGTCCAGATTCTAGAACCTTGAGGTTTGATACTGGATGAAAAGTCAATGCTTGATTGCAGAGGAACAGAGGATACATTATTGTGGTAAAATAAATCAGGTTACACTACGTTATTTCCAGTAGAGTCTTCAGGCATCAACAGACTGATTTGAGGAAAGGTTATGGGAGCTGGGGGTCTAAGGGTATTTCTGGAAATACTTTGATGCTACATATGTTTTTTTGTTTTGCCTATAACCTGCGTACAAAGAATTGGAATTGTCATAATCACTTTGAATGACATTTTGCAGTAGGATTTGATCCTCATTCCCATCTTTCTATTAAATTGGGAACCTGTTTTCTTTCATATTCTTTTTCACTTTACATATGAATAAATGTAAAATATAATATTTAGATCAACTTCCAAAAATTTATTGAATTAAATTAAAATTGATTATAATGAGATATTTAAAAGGACCTATCTAATCTAGCCTGATATTTGTATTAGCTTGTATGGTTCTTATAATATAAAATTTAGTATCTTTTTTCCAAGTCAGTAAAATCAGTTATGTAAAAGCCTGAAAAGCAACCTAGTCACATTTCTTTACTGACGTTGTTGAGATGATGTGAAGAAAATTAACTTAATATTTAAGTTCTTGGACAATTGAACCATGGTAATCAATGTACATGGTGGTGATTTTAATGATGCTTATTTTTCCTCCCGGAAGCAACTGGTATTAATTGTCCAGTGTCTTTTCACTTTACACCAAGTATTTGGTATCAAGAGTTGAAAGACAAGACTGCTAATGGGGGAAAATGCTGAAAGAATGCAGGAATGACATGTAAATAAACCTCAAGTTAAATAACTTGGTCAAAATGAAGAAGGCATGTTATTTATATTTATTTTATGTGGAATGCCCTTTCCTGGAATGTCTGAGAAATAGGGTAATTACTAACTCACTCTTTTTGAGTTTTATTTTATTTCTTATGACTATAAAAGCTTGGGGATTTTTGTAGTCTCAGGGTATAATGTAAATTTAACACAACAAAAGGTATATGAGTGTATTGCATTAATACTGGGATTTTTGTTATTCCTCTTATGTTTATCACTAACTTTTCATATTCTGTTCAAAACCACTCTGAAACCATTAGACAGTGATTTCAGTTTTCATCAGTAGATAGTATTAAAATTTATTCTGAATATCTCAGATAATTATTTGCATCATTTTGGTAAGGGACAAGATGGCAGACTTGAGACTGTGAATGCTAGAGGCCAAGCAAGACTCTTTAGTCATAATTACATTAATGAATGCTTTTACAACTTTGAGCAAACCTCGTTACTTTCTTCATGTGTAAAACAGGGAGCTTGTTTGTACTAGATGAATGGATTTCAGTTATTTCTTTCTTAATATAAAAAGTCATTCTTTGAAAGAAACCTTGCATACCCAAATGTAAACAGATAAAAGGAAGGCTACCCTTGGGGCAAGAACTTTTTCTGGATGGAGCCCACTGTGAGTTTCCTTTTACGTAGTTCAGCATCCTGGGGCTCAGAGAGTTTGAACACCATTATGTAAAATCTCTAAATTTCCTCCAAAATCTAAAATGCTATGGTTGGTTACATTGTTCTGAGGCAAATTGCCAGATCCACATTATTTCCATCCCTTGAATTTTGTGTACTAATTTCTTAATTGAGTGAAAGTTTACTTGTAATATCGTATAGAATTAAATAGCTTTTGTTCCACTAAAAGGGTTATTAAAATTTTCTTGTTCAGCTTAAGTAAATGTGGTTGGGAAAAACTTCTTTATGAATCCTGGAATTTATCTGTCCAAACATAATTTTGCTAGAAGTAAGAGTTAATCTACTACAAAAGAAGGAAAATTTAATGCCATTTTCTTTAGCAATGGGAATCTGCCTAATGACTTAACACGTTTCCTCCTTTCCACTAAAACTCCATGTCCTCTTTTTCACTTCACCTTGTCCCATGCTCTGTCCTTGACCAAGATCCCTCCTCCATCTGATGGTTCTGGGGACTTTGAAACACTCTGCTTTCTCTTCTTCCTTCTCTGTTGCTGCTAATGCCTTAGGAATTACATATAATTCCTTTTGCGTTTGTCCATGGGAGTGGCTAGAGGCTAGCAACCCAATGTGTGATGCACAATTTATTTCTCATAAAGAAATAATGGTATAAGTGTACACCAGAGACTATAGAATTCTTAGTACTACATACTATATAGTTCATTTACTTTATAGCCAAATTCCTCAATGTTTGTTGGTCTGGGAATATAGCAACTATTATAAATACTATTTCTTTTTAGAAAATGAAGGTCTGTATTTTAGGCAACCAATATAGAGATGAATGAAAAACATCCATAGTCGTGGACTCACCATCTTTATGTATTGAGCTACAGGTGCGTCTGTTCACTCATTCTGCATCCCTCCACATAAAAAGCACCTCCACTTGCATTTCCTTTCTCAGGTAAATTAAGTTTAGACTGAGAAGCTGAAATAGAGGGAATATTTTCAGGTCTAGGCTATTTTTTAAAATTTAGAGATCATAGAGACTGGATGCAATAAATTGATAGAGGATACTACCATCATACTTAGATTTGTGAAATGGACAATTGCCTTATTATAAATAGCAAGTAACAAATCAAGCCGGTCCTTTATAGGCATTTTATTCTGGGCTGTGCATGTTTTCCAATACTACCTCTACTAAATCTCCTGTCAGTCTTGAAATTAGAAGGCAGAAATGCTTCTAGTGCTACAGCCGACTGCAGTGTAGCCAGAGAAACAGGCAACAAAAATAGAACACCAGGATTGCTGTGCGTGGGTGAGGCAGAAACCACATTATGAGCAAAAGCTTCCAGTATTATTTTAGAACCAATACAGAGCTCTGCACTTCTCTCCTCTCTCTTCCAAAAACACATACTACAGAAATAAAATAAAATGAAATGTTTGTGCATTTGCCCTCTTAGAATTATTATGTTTCTTAATTAAAAAAAAAAAAAATTGTTTTTTTGCCTTCCTTTCTCTGGACACGAATCACCAGTACTGGAAACACAGTGTGTAGAGCAAGTCTGGAGGGAGGAAAGAGTTAATTGCATTTAAGGCCCTGCAATAGAGAATTATGGTTTGAAAGATAGAGGCTGGACAGCTGGGTTTGCTGGGGTATTTTTAAATGCATTAATGCAGGCTCCAATCACTCGGCCAGGCTTGACCTATTTTTGGCTCAGGCCGACCATTGTTCTATTTCTGTGCCTGTGGGCCATGCTGTTGTTGATTCATATGCAAATGGATTATCACTAGCTTTAGCCAACTTGAGCTGAGAGAGAGACCAGAGAGGGGGAAGACGCACGCAAACTGATAGGAGACGGGCTCCTTCTGAAGCCACTTGCAGGACTGAGGATTTCTTGCAACGAAACTCTAGCAGCCTGAAGAACTTTAAGCCAGGTTTAATTGGTTTCTTTTTCTCGTGGGTAGAGTTAATATTTTTCTACTTATTCTAACAAAGCAATAACCCTGAAGCACATTCCTATCTCCCACCTGCTTTTAGTTTCCAGGATAACCTAAACTCCAGACACTCATAGCATCCACCCGGTCCCTTCTGCTTTGCACACAGGTTGGGAACATGGGGAAAGTGTCCAGGTCTTTTGAAAAAGTGTCTGTCCATCGGAACAGAAAGGAAATCATTGTGGCAGTTGGTCCTCTGCAGCCTCTCCTCCGGGAGGAGGGGGGACCAGCGAAGGTAGCTCCTGGGGCCCGTGCACTGAGCAGAGATTAATCTTTCACGTAGCTGAACTGGGTGATTGGAATATGCTGCAGACCATTTACGAGAGTGACTCGTGTTTTTCCTCAGATGGGGTGGCTGGACGGGAGCAGCTCTTGGCTCAGCAGAGAATGCACAGTATGATCAGCTCAGGTAAGAGCCTCTTTCGGAACTGAGACGTTTCACGCGTGGCAGGGGGCTGACTTGGGAAATGCAGCTGAGAGAAGCACCTCTCAAGGATTTGCTGCTTTTTGGTGTTGGTGTTGCTATTTTCTTGGTGCGTCTGCGGGGTCTAACTTAGCTCCCTTCCATTGCTGTTTTGTGTCTATTCAGTCCGGTGAGGGCCGGCTGCTTCTGAATGAAATCGCAAAGCTTCTGATGAAGGATGGGACTGAGATAAGTTAAAATGTAGTTGGGGTGTTTTGCCTTACTATGCAACCAGAAAAAAAAAAAAGAGATCAGTACTGATTGTAAGCGTATTCTTAATGGGACGTTAAAAAATCAGATAAGTTCGTGTTGGGGCTTCAGTTTAAATTGCAGCTTCCACTAGCCTGATGGTTTTATATTTACAGTGTGCATACAGAAGCACACCTATTTATAGACATACCTTCTGAAATGTGTTTGCTGTGGAGATGTGAAGGTAGTCGTACTGTAGGTTTCTCTCATCGGCCCCAAAATGAAACTATTTAGGATGAAATAAAATTATTATTAGCCCATGGTTATATTACTTTTTTTCAAAGCCATTTGGGGAGTCTTAACATTGTCAGGCAGATGCGATAGCATAACACACATATAGAGGTGTCATATGCAGGTGCGATGTTGTGAATAACTAACAGATTCAAATTTCTAGTTTATATATGTGCTTGTGCCTTCAGGGAGATGTGCTGACGAGAGACAAAGCCTGTCAGCTTTATTTACTTGGGTTTTTTAAAAAGAGGAGACTCTCCAGGCACTATCGTTTGTCATTTGTGCTTTTCATATTTATTTCCTCTAGCTGGTTCCCAAAGGTTGGGGTTTGTTTTGGTCCACTTCTGAATGTGTCTGTCTAAATTGGCTTAAAGTTCTCCCTCACTTCTTCTAAGTTCCTTGGACTTAATCATAATTGCAGACCACCACCTAGATTTCCATGATAAGAATGCAACATAAAGCAGTGTTTACTTGGTATAGCCAGATGTGGAAAAAATATTCCACAGGTTGGCATGAGTCTGTTTTAATGCTGAACACCTTCCCATCTGTGGATCTATGTTTGAAGCAAGTTTTTTTTTTTTAACTTTGGTTAGTTACAATAATTTTAAGATTTCTTCCGTTGACCCAGTCTTTTCATGGAATTAGAATAAAGTATCAATTTGGTGCAATTTGGTATGTTTGCACTTGAGTGACAGGAATTCTATTAATTAGTAGTGTCTGTTTATGTAAAGCAAACATCCCGGAATTTCAGTGCAGCTTATTATCTTCCTGGCTGTAAATATGTCAAGAGCCTGGGGAGGCATTAGCCAGTGTGTTCCTGATGAAACTGGTTACTTAACTTTAGCATTTTATTTTTTAAATATGGACCAACTCTTCAAAAATTACTATTTTAGAGATCTTTTCAGTATTACACTTAATCCTTTTACTCCTCGTCTCTGTGCTGCAAGTTTAATATTTTTCTATAGGGTGGAAATAAACCTGCGCCTTTCAGGCAGCAACTGTGCTGACATTGAATCTCGCTACAGGTGTTTGTAAGCTTCACTGTTTCTCCATGTCTTTGTGCATCGTATGTAACTTTCCTATGATATCATTTGAGATTGTCTCAAATTTAATGATTTTTATACATAATAACAATTTTTTGAGCAGGGCATTGCTTGAGATTGTCCATGCCATTGTCGGTTCTATAGAAAGCAACATGTAAGCACCAGCTCTTGAAGGCAAAGTGATATAGGTTGACATTAACACCCAAAACCTTCTGGTATAAGTAAGGAAACTCCAAGTTCCATTTATTTTTGAAATTTGAACCGTGAAAACATTTGCATCCTTCCTATTATGCCATGTAATGTTTGATTCCATTTACTCTCACATGTCTTTCAATTTAATTCCCCTAGTCTTTAGTGTGTACTACCTCTGAGGAACTGGCTTTCCGACTTGGAGTCACCAGGAGTATTTAAAAAAAATACTGATGCCTGGGTCCTACTCCCAGATTTTCTGATTTAATTGGCATGGGATACAGTCTAAGCATTAGGATATGTATCATCTTTCAAGCAACCCTACTATGCAGCAAACTTTGACTAGCTCTGATGGGGGAGGGGGTAGTGATAGTGATGCTGACAACTTATTTCAGTAGAGTTTGCCTTTTAAGTTAATTGCTGTAGCTACAAATCTCGTTCAGCTCCTCTGTGGACCAGTACCATGGAGCTGATGGATAGGCTTAGAAATGGATGGCGTCTTTGGATCTGAAAGAGAGAAAAAAATAGGTGGGAGCAGTACAGAGGGGTGGAGAGATCACTGTTCTAGGAGTCAAAACCTCTGTGTTCTCAGAACTCTCCTGCTGGCCAGTTGGGGAACTTGTCTACTGTCTGTAAACTGAAGAATAATGATGCCCTCCTGGTTATCTCTTGGCTCACGTGAAGGTCAAATGTAACAATTTGTTATTAAAGTGTGTACTCACTAGTATTATTCTTATGCATGCTAGTTCCTGGCTCGTCAATACCATACTCTAACTAGATGAGGTCAATTGTCACATGAGGAAAGGATTTTTTTGTTTTATATTAAGTTTTCTTTAGTTAATTTTATAAATCAACTCTTCCTTCCCTTTTTTTTTTTTTTTTTTTTTGGTTTTCCTGGTCTGATAAGAATGAATTATTTCAATGTGCAAATTCTGACTGTAAATTGGAGTAGCTAGTGTGCATGCATGTGTTCTGTGAAATGTCTCATTATATAATAATCACAGGCAAAGTAGCTGTAGAATATGTAACAGTGAAATTCCAAGAACTGATTTCTTGAGATTGTTTTAAATAGCTTTGTTTTGTTAGTCATTGCTTTAGAGTTCCCATTTGTTCTAGTTATATTGGATGCTGTGTGTTAACGCAGGCTCCAATCACTCAGTCAGGTTTGACCAACATACATACTTTTTGTGCAGAGATCTTTATATCCTATTAAATTGTAAGTGTTTTATATGGTTCTATTTTTTTCCTAATATAGACCCAACTAAGTTAGACGTTTTAAGTAGAACTAGGTTGTAGTCTGCTAATGTCTTTTTGGTTAAAAAGCTCTATGATATTGAATCTTGGAATTCTGTATGAGTGACACATTTTGCCAGGTCAGTCACCACTTTGGTGGCTTGTGGGGGCCACTGTAAGTGATCACTGTGGCAGAAACTGAAGCATGTACAAATATTGACTTGGGTCACTCAGCAGTAGTAGACAGATTTGGGGTGTTCTGCCAGTAGCAGACAGATTTGGGGTGTTCTGCTTAACATGTTGGACAGGAGGACTGTCCAAACAATATTGGAACAGTTATGATGAAAGGATTTCCTAGACTTTGTACAGCATTAATGCAAAATACATTCGCAATAAGGAAAACTCACATTTTGACTATGTATTCCCATTTTAGGGTGTAAAAGGAAAACATTTAAAACTAAATCCTGAATTTCTTTTATGGAAAACGTATTGTCACCCTTTGAGAATCCTCTCCCCCAACCTTGGTGTATATTGTCAAGGGGAAAGGAACATTTTCGATTGAGTAGTCATTTCTGTCTCCTTGGAAAGCAGAATCTAATTATGGAAATGTAAGTCTGTGAAATGGTTCTGTCATGTCAAGAATCACTTCTGGTATTCCCCATAATGACTGTTTTGCTGTACTCTAACTCAGGTTATCTTCACCAAAGGCTGTTATCAGTTTGAATATTTGATAGTAGCAATCACAAAGCTAGTTATAAATAGGTCCATGGAGAATGGGGACAAGAATGAATATTTTTTTATTTCTGTGGGTAGCACAGGTAGCATAATTGTTATGTCCTTTAAGTAAGAAAATTCAGTAAAACCCCTGAGGAGACTAAAGTAAACCCAACTTATGAATCTATAAATGGTGATTTTGCTTTTGGAAGTGAGAAATTTGAAAATGTACCACACAATTTCTCACCACTGATAATGAAGTGATCCTAAAACAGGCTAAGCCAGCAAATACCGCCCCCCCCCAACACACAACATCAGCAATGATTGAGCAAAGAAAACATGACCTCATGCAATATACCTCAGAAAGTCTTAGTCAAAGAAAAACAGAAGCAGGGCTTTTTGAAAAGAACAGAGAGACCTAACAGGGCCTAAATCCTGGGTCTCTTTAGCATTTTACTGACATGGTGACAACTTTCTGAAATTCTAACATTCCTAGATCAGGAGAGAAGCAAACTGGCTGTTTCTTATCCTCCACTTCTGTTGGGTTTTTGTTTGGTTGGTTTCACTGTTGTTGTTTCTTGTGACTGAGGAAGAGTAGAAGGGATTCTGGAAGAGAAACTAGATAAATGCAGGAAGAAGGTGAATAAACACTGCCTCTCTAGAGAGATGAGGGCTTCAGAGCAACATCTTAAACTGGGAAAATGATCCCTAGTCCTGCACGCATGAAATACTCTTTTCCAGCTAATCTCGGAGCTTTCACCAAGAAGAAAAACATCAACTCTGCTCAATCCATGGAATTGTCTCATAATTGCTTCCCACAAATAGAGCACTTTAATAAGAATGTAAATTCCAGAAAAATAAGAAGTCAAAGATGAGAGGGACGATGAAACAAATGGAATGAGCTGAAAAAGGATATTTTAGATCTAGGGAAACAAACTGCGAATGAAAAAAGCATGATAATTACAGAACAAAAATACTCATTAGAAATAGCAGGAAACAGAATAGACACCAGTGAGAATGTCACCACCAGAGAGGAAAGGCTTGAGACAATCAGTGGGAATGAAAAAGGAAAATGGATTAAAGCAATTGAAGAGAAGTCAGTAAATAAGAAAGACAAAGGCAGTAGAACAAAAAGAGTATTTGTGTCCCCAAAGTGGATATTCCAAAACATTTAAACAGAAGATAATTTTGTGAAAATGAAGAAAGCTCATTTCTCTAGAAAACGAAAAAGGCAATCTGCAGATTGAAAGAGCTCCCGTCTTTTAGGAAAATTTGCTGCAAATGCTCAACACAGAGTCCTGTCCTAACTGGGCGATTGAATTTCAGATGGTAAGTAACTCTTCAGGGGTTCAGCAGCTAAAGCAACGTGCTGTGGTGTGGGGGAGTGGGGAGGAAGGGAATGTATGGCACTCAAGAGGACTTACGGAGCGTACCCAACGCTCGCTGCCGGAGGACAATGAAGAAAAATCTCTGAAGTTCTGGAAGTGCAATCCATGTTTCGCCCAGGCAAGGTGTTATTAACATAGAGAGAAAACAGGTAGGCAAGTTGGAAATAAATTCTCAAATATGCATGAGGCTGCTTGACAAGGGAACCCACAGAATGAAGAGATGAACTTAAAAGCAAAAAGAAGGAATTCAGAAGTAAAGGAAACATAACAAGCTTAATGGGGTAACATTGAATCCTTTTAAATAACTACGCGATTGTGGTTATAGGACAGAAAGCAAATTTTATAAAGTAGGGCAATGGAAAAATATTCATAAAGCTAAGCGATATGAGGTGCTGGGGAGAGGTGAGATGGACTCCTGCTGCTTAAAATAGGAGCATATAACTTAAACAAATAATGAAGACTCCAAACACTGATTTCTCAAAAAATGGTTTCTTTATATAACTACAGAGAAATATTTTTGGAAATAGTACCTCCTATAGCAAGGGAGCATCTACTATGTTTATAGTCCCTTTAATTGCAATTTTATATTCTCTTAAATTCATTTAGATTTCATGGTTTTTAAATAACAATAACATCAGTGATCTGATCTCATTTTTATAAAAGTATATTTTGTCCATTCATTTCCCAAAAGAGAGAGAGAGAAAGAGAGACAGACAGACACGTTAGGAAAACATTTGTGTTTGCGGTGGGAAGGGGTACTTTTGCTTTCATCGTCTGACATTTTTGCCTTTATGCATTTTTATAACATGCACGTGTTTTTTTAAAAAGTGTTTCTTGCACATCCACACACAAAGCTACTGTGCTAAAGTACTACAGTGATCAATTGTAAGTAGTGGGTATGTTAGTTAAGTTGTCTTCTGCTCCAAGTAACAAATCCTACTCAGCGTGACACGTGACGAGGACATTTATCATTTAGTGCACGGGCAGGATAGTGAGCCAGTACCGGGTGGTCAGCAATGTCACCATGCAGGTCTTTCCTTAGAGGTCCACCCGCACCTTAGAGTTGGCCTTACAGTTGGTGTCATCACAAGGTTGTGTCCTCCAGTAGTCACAGGTTGACTGTGGCAGTTCTGGTCATCGCATCTATTTATGCATCATCAGTTCCAGAGACACAGAAGAGAAATCTTGTTTTGGGGGGATGTTTTCTTGAAGAAGGGAGTTTGACCCAAAACTTCTCCAGGAAATCATCCTTCATAATCCAAATGACCAAAATAGCATCACCTCCCCATAGTCAGTCATTGCAAAGGAGACTGGGACCACCATGGTAGCTCCTAGGGCCCTCGTTGAGCCGGGAGGATGGACGCCACAGCTAATAACCTAGTTCCCATTAGGAGGAAGAAAAGACGAGAAGGCCGGACGTTAGCTGGGCACCAGCGGGATTTGTGCCAGTGTGCATGTTGGCAGAGGGAAATCTCTTCTTTGTAGTTTTCTTTAGTTTGTAATTTCTCAAAATATAATTAATTAAGTGAAGGAAGTAGACTATGTAATTCTCTTTCAACTGAATTGTGGGTCTTCATTTTCATGAAGATATACTTTTAAATACTTAGATTTTTTTTTTAAACGGTATTGAATAGAGAGACTTTCTTACTGTTGGTAGAAGGGTCCCCAATAAAGAGACTGACATAGTGGTGGGAGAAAGCTGGCTCTCTCTAGGCCGTAAGTCCTTTTTTTTTTTTTTAGAAAGAAGGAAAATCAACGATTATGGACTGGTTCATTATTTGTAGCATTTATTGTAAGTTTCAGTAAAATATTTCTTTCGTATTGGCTTGGAGGAATACAGAGAATATTAAGAGATTTCTCTAATCATGTATAAACTTTTCAGTAATTAAAGGAGGAGTATCTCTAAAATATTTGGAATGCAATTTCTTTGCCCATATGTTATAATTATTACATTTTACAGTAATGAACAATTAGAGCAATCTGGAATGGTAACTGCATTTTAACATTTTTTTCCCCCTGAATTGGAATACTTTGAAAACAATTTAATTGGAATAAAAGCCCATGAAAATGACTTTGAAAACAAGCTTTCTGTAGACAAAATTCAAAGACACTGTGCCGGGTGCTTCACATCAGGGTGGCAGTGCTGTGCTTTGTTCAGTTCCTGGCAGGAAGCTGACCTCTGACAGGAAGGTTAGCCTGGGACGCGTGGTGGCCTCACGTGGGCAGTTTCTCCTTTTCTACAATCAGGAGACGAGGACAAGAAAATACCTTGCGTCCACTACTTCCATTCTTCCGCTAGGTCCATCACGCAAAACAGATTTCATTTAAACAAGGGTTTCCACAATACTACATGACCTACACTTTGAAGTGTTATCAGAGAATATTATGTTTAGGGTTACTCTAGAATGCTGTGGTTTATGAATATAAAATGAAGTAATTCTTACGTTTTATAAGAATATCAGATCTGTTCATTATCTTCATGTTAAATTTTCCATAGTAAAGTAAGTGACGGGCCTTTTATATATAGTGCTTTTCAAATACCCCATAATTAAATCCAATGAAAACTGCATTTAAGGAAGAAGGAAATTTACCAAACCACAGAATGTAACTAGTCATTTACTTATGATTAAACTCTTTGCATGTTGATAAGGTTGGAAATACCCCAGAACTTCATTTTCTTGCTTCTTCCCCTCCTGGTTTACCACTCATGTTAGAAACATTCAATTTATAATTTATATTCAGTATTGATGCAACTATAGACAGGTAGGTGTCATTTTTCCATTATTTGAAGTAAGTTGTGATGGGTGTCTAAGGCACAGTATTTGAAACTGGGTAAAAATATGATTAAGTCGTAAAAGTTTTTTTTTCTTCCAATTTTGAAATTAAGGATAAAAAACAACAACACAAAGAAAATTTCACTGAATTTCCATTAAATTACATCATGGCCCAGGAGTTCCTACTTTAGTGAAATCACGTTTACCCAGAATGTTTTCAGGGAACCCCATGTAGGGTGAACTTTTAGAAAAGCTCATGGTGGGAGGAATACAATTTAAAATTTATTCCTCATGGTGCCTTTAAAATCTGCTTACAAATAAAATTCAAGCATATATTTTGAATCTGTGATTTAACATCAGGAGCTATTCATTTTAGATTTGAAAGAAAATTTGTCACCATCAGTTGTCATTATTGTGGTTTTTCTGCCACATTCAACTCTGATCTAGTTGTTTAGCCTCAATTTAAAAGGTGAACGATTGGATCGCTATTTTTCCATCATTTGTTATCAGTCATTCTTTTTATTGATATAATGAGTTAATGTTTCAAAATCTTTTTCTGTCCAAATGTTGTTTTATCATTTAATCCTCACCTTGAGCTGAAGTAGTGGCTGTGGCAGCAAGTAAGCGAATTTTGCAAATGAGGAAGGAACTTAACTGAGGTTCACCATGGCTAGGAACTGGCAGGATCTAGTTTGAACCTGTTTTTGTTTTCCATAGCCCTGCCAGTTTTTTTCAAAGAGGAAAATATTTAGCATCGGGTAATGTTTTTCATATCTGTTTGGTGCTACAAATATGGACTCAGCTGTATTTATAAACAAACATCTAGGCACCCTTCTCAGTCCTGGGAGCTTTAAGGCACAATTAGGCAACTATGTTCAGAGGCTTGCTGGAGGGGCCTTACTTCACATCCCAGAGCTCGATAATAAAACTGGTTGGAGATAACACGAACCAGGACTTAGAGGAACTGAAGGCAACCTCCAGAGTCTCGAGAGACTGATGACACACAGAGTAATGAGCAGACACTGTGGGCAGAACCAACATGCCCAATGCATGTAGCATACCTTTGCCAGTGCTCACGGTAGTCTCAGAAACCATAAAGGCAGGGTTTGCACGACTTCACAATAGCCCGTTATTACTAATGTAATGGAGAAGAAGGTATTCTTTCCCCAGATGTTGGCATTGAGAGGTGCTGTTTAAACCAAAATGTTTGAATTTGACCTACCTTGGTTTTTAACTAGAAATAAGGGGGTTGAGGGGGAGTTCAGTAAAGTCTGTGTGTCTCCACTCAAATCCTGATTTCAACATGCATCATCACATTCTTGCCCCAAAAGAATGATGCTCTAGCTAATGACATTTAGATTCTGCCTATTTTGAATATATATTGGTCCAATGGGGGTATTTTGGATAAAAATTGGATGGTAGTGTTTGCATGTACCAACATGATGATATTACATTTTCCTTTATATTGAGTTAAATGTTACTTCATTTGGTGAATATTATATGCTTTGCAGGTGACATGCATAAAATTCACCAGTGAGAACCTAAGTCAATTATTCACAAGCCAACTCTGGTTTCCATCAATTATTTTTTTATAATCTTAGTTGCTGTGAGAAACTGGATGAGTCAATACATTGTAAAAACATTATTGATTGTCATTTTAATGACCAATATAATTTAGTGCCTTCCTCGGAGAAAGAAGCTTTCAGAAGTTCATTAAATGCATTAGAATCTGCAGATGCCCCCATGGCCCTGGTTCTCTTTAGCAGGCTGACTCCTTTGGGTCAGTTATTCTTAGCCTGGGTATTTCTATCCTATGGCATCGGGTCTAAGATTAGCCTTGCTAGGCGTTATCATGCCATCTGAGTTACCTCCTAATATAACTCTACGCTGGAATGGTTATTTATAGAAAAAGCGTTCTGTCATTTTTGGGTTATTTCTAGTAGTTTAAATAAAGAAGAATAACATTCAAGAGAAACCACAGATTCCTTCCTGCTGCCAAAACAACATGATAACTGTCTGCTTAAGGGGCAGCAGTGTTTAAATGTGTGCTTCGGGGGATGGCAGCTTCTTTTTATCTGCGCCACCTTGACAGAAAGGGGCGGCCTTTCAGGAGTGATGTGTAATGTTTGTGGAAAGGCGGAGAGGCAGCCTCCATGCTTTCTGTCACAGAGCACAGAATGCTGTGGTTGATGATGACAACAAGAGACATGCAGGGTTTATTTTTAGAAACAGACATTGCTATGCTCTCAATTTGGTGTTAATATGGCACATAAACAGCGCTCCTCACTGTTGACCTTTCCAGTGAAAATGGCATTTTATTCCACACATGCGCACACCCTTCTTTTTTCTCATTTTGCAAGAATGACTCTAATATCAAGAAAATAATTTGAGTCTTTTTAAGCTAAGTAATCTAAATTCTGTTAAATTCCTTCAATAGGTATTTTGTCAGATCCCATGGAATTGGACATAAGAGATAGTTTATGAAAAGCAATCAAATATCCTAATTACAGTGAATATACATGTTGGCTATAAGGTGTGGAAAAATAGGTAAATATACTTCACAAATGACTTTTAATAAAAATTGGAATACCTGTAAAATAATATCTATGCTGCTGGCTTCATTGTAACAGTATATAAAATATAGCTGTAAACAGTTATGATTGTGATGCATTAATGTAAGTTGCTGATTTAAATAGATGAAATAAAATTCTCAACATATAAAATAGTAGGTATTAGTTTCTGCTAGTTGTTCTAGCGTAACTAACTCTTGATGAATCTGGGAAATTTTGTGTACAATAAAATATACATTTTCACATTTGAGAACTGTTCTTTCAGCTTATTTAAACTGTGTGTTTAATTCAGATCTTTGTAATTGATATTTCATTTTAAAATTAGAACTGTGATTGAATCTGTTCAATTTGTTATTTTTATATTTTCTGATTATTAAGTCATTGTTTTTAGATGATGAAAATGTTAAAGTGGTATGTGAATCCATTTCACGTCACATGTTAACTGAAATGCTTTAGAATGGATAAGTTAGAGTTCTGTAGGAATATTCATCATTTCATTATTTACTATAAAAAACATATTATCTTTTTAAAAAATAAATATTTTTGTCCTTATACTCAATATAAGGAATACACTGACAAATAGGAATTTGCACAATGACAGACCAAAACAGGAAACATAGCAATTCGAGTGTGTTCTCAAAGAAGCCAAGATGTAAATAAATTTAGAAGGTAGGAGTAGAAGCAATTGTAGGAACCAGTTGCATCCTGACTACTCCTAATTAGCAGGTTGAAAATTTTGGGAAGTGATGTCATTGTTTGAAGCTTTGGAAGCTGAGGTGAAATAGTTATTGGTGTATTCATTTTTTTTCACTCGAAAATTTTGAGAGCCAACCCTGTGCTAGGTGTTGCTATCTGCATGGAGGATACAACTATGAAATAAGCAGATACACTGTTCAGTGACTGTTCAACTGAATGATGATGGATAAGACTACTCTAGATACTAGTAAGGACTAAGGAAAATGAGATAGAAAGTAACTGATGGTAGCAGGGGCAATGTTAGCTAGGGTTGTCAAGTAAAGCTGTTTGAGAAGTCTTAAGTTATCAAGAACATCTTCCCAATAAAAGTAGATTTTCTATCAACATTCCAGTGGGCTAAATCAAATAGAATGAAAGCACAGTTAGAAGAGAGCAGAAAATGTTTCTGAGCCTTTTTAGTCTCCCAGTACCTGTGCCTTATGCAGGGATGATGGAATCTTTTATCATTTGTTATGGGAGGAAGCCAGAGGAAGGCTGTGAGATAAAATTTCCTCTTTCACAGGGAGACTGTGGAATCATGTGACTTCTTCCTAGGATTAATGCTATTGACTGGAAATCAAGGACCTTTTACAATAGAACCCCTTAACATTGCTTCTTCCTAAATATTTGTCTTTGCATCTTATTCCAACTCTAACCTCAACTATGCTGAAACTTCTTATCTAAACCGTATAAACCTTCCGAGTAGTTTAGCGAAATGAATAATTTCTCTTTCCTTGGGGCCTAAAAAGAAGGGGAACAACATGGCCTCATCTGCTGAAGTTAGAAGAGAGGTCTGAGGACATTTTCTTTAAACACAATATTACACACTTATATAAAATGCAATATGCATCACACATTTATTGAGCACCTACAATGTGCCAGGTGTTTAATTTAGGGAACTCCTGAGTCAAATAGCAACTTTGTTAGATGCTTGTAGAACTGTAACTTCCAAACAGACTATTCAGAATACCGTCTTCATTGTGTTGGAGAGTGGATAGATTTGTGACAAACTTGCAATAGTGTGGACTAAGGGCATATTTCATGTGGGTGATAGATCTGTTTTTTAAAAGAAAAACAACAGTGTGATAGGGAAGTGTTCTTTTCCCCACATGTTCTGCTTTCTCATGATAGGGAACACTGATGGATACACACAGTAGGATGGACAAACATTTTTGAGGGACTGACACATGATCTCACATGCTTGATGCCTCATGGGGTTTTCCCTCAACATTCCAACTGGTCTAAGTCAAATGGAATGAGAGCACAATTAGCATAGAGCAGGAAGTGTTCTGGGCTATTTTAATCTCCACTGACTCCTGCCCTGTGGAGGGATGGGAAAGCCTTTATCAGCAGGTAGGCAAGGGAGCCAGGGGCAGACCGTCCACTACAATTTTTCAGGAGCTTCAAGGAGACTGGGACTGAGCCACACTCCCGGCCAACTGTGCTTTGCTGGCTTCACAGTGTAGCTTGAGGACAATAGTTTAATAGCTACCTCTTGCCTCCTATCCCAAGGATTGTCTCATTCTATTAGTATTTATTGAGTATTTAGCTGCATTTTTAAACTAGATTTGCTGTTTATCTGTTATTTGTGTGTGTGTGTGTGTGTGTGTGTGTGTGTGAACTAATACTTAGCTAGTTCCTTTTTCTGAAATGCCCTGTGCTCCATTGCAACTAGTCTTCACCGGGAGAAATCCTAATTCTTACAAAACCCAGTTCAAGTGTCTCCAAATCCCCCCCACCCCACCCCCCAATTCCCTGCAACACTTCCCCACTTCATTTCTTTCCTTCCTTCTGACCCTTCCCTTCCTCCCATCTAGTCCTTTATTTCCCTCTTAGAAGATTCCCATTTTCTATCTTACACTCTGGTTATTTATGTTTGTGTTCCCCGTCCCCCCAATTAGTTATATTATAAGCTCCAAGAGGAAAAGGATCATATTTTACTTCTATTTTTATTCCCTACAGTGCCTAGCATATAATTGATCCCTGAGACTATTTTTAAATAAATGAATGAGTGATTAAAGAGTACAGTAATAGTACACAAAATCTGCTTTTATGATTTTAAATTTATTTTGTGAAAGTGATTCCTTGTTTAATATAGAAATCAAGTCCTCAGTTTCATTGCAAATTTGAAAAATGTAGACTTTGGGGGATTTTAGAGCCTTTGACTCAGAAATTAAACCCATTCATTATAAAGGTCAAGAATGACCTTGAGTGCTTTGACAGTATATATGTGACTCTTTCAATGTTTTAATTATTAACAAAGGAAATTTTGGAATATTCTTATTTGAGTTGATTTTTCAATGAGTAATGCCAATAGAAATTTCATGATGTATATGTCAGCATTCAAAATGTTAAGTGTGAAATAGCTAATTTAAGACTGCCTGGGTATAAATGTATACTTTTTTATACAAGAGAAAGAATAGATTTGGTTTTGCAAAGGATTACAGGTGTATTTTATATTGTTCAAGCACAACTTCACATTTAATCTTGTTTTTCTCATTCTGCACTATTTTTGTGTAGAGTCAGTTTTCTTACATAAAGGATAAAAATGAATGTGTTTCTCTTTTTTTTGGATAACAATAGTATCAATTTGAAACATTTCTGTACCTCAGATTGCTATTTAGAGCTCATCTCCATTTATTCAGGCATAATTTAATTGGCTGTGAGCATATTATTTGTGAACAATGAGAGAAGATCTTTTGGTAAACACTTTAATAATCACATTTTGAATGCCAAGGGTACCAGTAATTTCAAAAATTATCTAAAGTAAAATGTCAGAACAGGGAATTCACAGAGTGAGATATTAAGGAAAAACAGATGGAAGGAGTGAATCAATCTGTATACACAGCTATTCAAGGAGAACAATGCAACAAGTGTATTTATGCCCAAAAAGGAGAGGAATGGTGAAGAGAATGAGATATTACATAGAAAGAGGAAAAAGACACACACACACACACACACACACACACACACACACACACTTAAGGGTTATCTTTTTACTCTGGTTTAGACTTAAAACTCAGCATGTTAGGATAAATTAAGTGCATTAAGGTACAGAAAATTAATTGAGTTGTTTAATAATATAGCTATGGTCCAAGAAAGGAGTTGGATAGTAAAACTAAATTTTGCAACGTAGCTCTTGAACTCAGCTTGTTAGAGCACAGGGAGTGAATGCATACCAGCGTTCTTGCGAAGACTTTGCAAATGCTGCCAATTGCTTTTTCTCCTCATTGTAAGTCCAAGATAAGGTTCTAACAGCTGGAATAATCATATTGAGATGCGACAAATCAAAATTGCTTGACCCTGGATTCAGAAGTTTCCCAATCTTATATTAAGCATTACCAAGAAATAAGAATGAAGTCAAGCCGATTTCCAGAGAATTACAATTTTTGGAGCTAAATTTTGGAATTATAATTTTTGGAGTTAATTGCAGTCACTCATTTGTGTTCTTTTCTGAAAGTTGAACATAAAAATATTAGAAAAATGACCTGGGAGTTCCCTGATGGGGTAGTGGCTTAAGGCTTCGGCGCTGGCGCTGTCGACGCTGCGGCCTGGGTTCGATTCCCAGCCAGGGAGCTACCCACATACGCCACCCCCCCCCCCCCCCCGCAAATTAAAAAAAGAAAAAGAAAAATGACCTGGATTACCAACTTAACCTAACTTGTACATTATAAGAAGAAAAATGATAGGAAAAAAACCCTCAGCTAACAAATGAATAAACATTAAAAACAATGTCA